>JAPDVU010000001.1:7500-295000 GCA_026230045.1 Corynorhinus townsendii | reverse complement strand
ACAGCAGCACCCGCCCCGACACAGAGGCCGCCATCGCTAGCTCGCGTTAATCAGATCCGACAACAGAAAAAGGGGTGATGCGTGAGGACCAGGTGGGGCTTGCCCCCGGGGTGCCACGCTGGGTTCACCCTTGGGCCCCAATCAACGTGAGTTACGATACTCACAGGAAGACAGACCACGTGACTGTCTAGTAAACACGGAAAAGGCCCTGGGCAGAATCCAGCGCCCAGTCCTGATTTTTAATCAACAACTCGCAGCACACTAGGCCCCGAGGACGGCCCCAGCCTGGCCGACGGCCCCCACACAGCACGGTCAACGCCATGCCGCGTTGTTTCTGACGAACACGCTCCCCCAATCAGAGCCAGGCATGGGCTGCTCTTCCCAGGCCATCGGTGTGGTCCGGGGGCTCAGCCGGCGCAGATCGCACAGACATACGTGCAATGACATGACCGTCGATGTTAACATTCTACAGAACCTGCCAAAAAAAAGGTACTGGCCCATCTGGCATGGCTCAGTGGCTAAGTGTCAACCAATGAACCAGGAAGTCCCGGTTCGATTCCTGGTCAAGGGCACAAGCCTGGGTTGCAGGCTCGATCCCTGGTGGGGGGTGTGCGGGAGGCTGTGATCAATGACTCTCTCTCATCATTGATGTTTCTATCTCTCTCTCCCTCTCCCTTCCTCTCTCACTGAAATCAATCAACACACACACACACACACACACACACACACACACACACACACACGTGCACGCACACTAGAGGCCCGGTGCATGAAAATTCATGCACTGGAGGGGGTCCCTCAACCATGCCTGCCCCCCTCTCACAGTCTGGGAGCCCTCAGGGTGGGATGTGACCTAGCGATCAGGGGAAGGCGATGCCCCCATCACACCTCTGCTGCTGCCACTGCCGGCAGCGCAAACCTCAGCCGGCCCTGGTTACCTGAGCCTCCGGCTGCCCTGGGCGGCTGGGCAGCTGCCATCTGAGGCTTGCCTGTGCCTCGGGCCAGCCCTGGGCAGCTGGGGGGCTGAGGGGACTGGGGGACTCTGGAGGCAGGCGTGCAGCGAGGTTGAGGGGATTGGGCGCCACCATCTTGTGGCTGTGGGCACCGCCATCTTGGAGGGCGGGGAAGTCAATTAGCATATTCCCTCTTTATTAGATAGGATATTTTTAAAAGGCACTGAACTGACATCAGTGCACTTGGCGAGGGGCAAGATGCCAGAGCACTCTGCACACATCGGCGCGTGGGGAGCAGGCCTGAGAATTGGGGCAACCCTGTGGGGAGAGCAGGGCTAAAAGCCAAGTCCTCCCCCGCAGCCGTCCCACCAGGTGCTCCCCACCAGGAGAGAAGGCGTGCGGCAATGGAGGTTCGGGCACCCTGCTCACAGCGGCTTCGTTCGCAGGGGGCCCAAGCTGGAAATGACCCGGCCGTCCACAGACACGCGAACGGGCTGCTCACGTCATCTCGGGGCCCAGCCGGCCACGAAGGGGAGGGAGTGGCCTGGCCGGTGTGGCTCAGTGGATAGAGCGTCGGCCTGTGAACTGAAGGGTCCCGGGTTCGATTCCAGTCAAGGGCACATGACCGGGTTGCAGGCTTGATCCCCAGTGTGGGGGCGTGCAGGAGGCAGCCGACCATGATCCTCTCTCATCATTGATGTTTCTCTCTCTCTCCCCTCTCCCTTCCTCTCTGACATCAATAAAATATTAAATATATATATATTAAAAATGAGAAAAACAAAAAAGAGGGGGAGTGCTCCACACAGCAGCACAGATGAAACAATTGTGCTGAGGGAGGAAAGTCCATGAGAACGCAGACCGTGTGAGGGGACCCTCTGGGAAAAGCCGTGGCTAGTGCCAGAGCTGGGCTGCGGGAGGCGTGTGTGGGGGGAGGCGGCACGAGAGGACAGAAGCATTCGCTACACAGACAGAGGTCATGGGTCCACGTCAAACGTGACAAAGCTGATCCAACGGCAATGCTTGCCACAGGGCCGTTCCCACCCTGGCTGATGTGCTCAGTGGTTGAGCGCTGCCCCGTGAACCAAGACGTCGCGGGTCTGATTCCCGGTGAGGGCACACGCCTGGGCTGCGGATCCCCGGTAGGGGGCATGCAGGACGCAGCGGAGTGGAGTTCCTCTCCTTGATGTTTCTCTCTCTCCCTCTCCCTTCCTCTCTCTCTCTAACATAATCAATACAACCATTGGGGAAAACACAGTGGAATCCGTCGCTGTACCTCTCTGCCCACTTCCAAGAGGCACGGTGCCCCGTGGGACTGGGACTTGGGGGGCCACTGGTACCACACCTGCAGCTCTGGCCCGTTTCCTGGGCAACAGGTCATGTTGGCAAGACAGCCTCTGCGGCAGTGCAGGCGTGCCGTGGCCCCGCCCCCTGCGTGGGCAGAGGGCTCCGGGG
The DNA here is from genome assembly GCA_026230045.1 of Corynorhinus townsendii. Taxonomy (NCBI): domain Eukaryota; kingdom Metazoa; phylum Chordata; class Mammalia; order Chiroptera; family Vespertilionidae; genus Corynorhinus; species Corynorhinus townsendii. Next base: position 292,595 of record JAPDVU010000001.1, on the reverse strand, counting down.
CTCAGGTGACCCAAAGTGGCTGAGGCAGAGACGCCTCGGTGGCAGCACGGAGAACAAGGCTCCTGCCTACCCCCCGCACCCCAGGCAGGCCCGCTCGGTCCTCTCTGTCAAGCCTCCTCCCACCGAAAATGTCTCAGGCCTGCCGCTGAGCTCTGGGAACTGCCTGACCTGGGCCGTGACCCCAGCACCCAGCCAGCGCCAAGGGCAGGCAGCCTTCTGTCCAGAAATGCATCACGTGGTGGACTGGAGGCTCCGGCTCCGCTGAGGCGCCGCCCTCCCTCACCCGCGCTGGGCTGCCCATCGGCTGCACGGAGAGAAGGCACTAGCACAGACGGGGCTATGGCAGCGGGTACACACCCGCATCTGAGGTGCCCCGAGGTGCACAGCGGCCCGTGTGGCCCTCCCATGGGCAGCAGCCAGGAGGTCGACCGGTTGACCAGACTCAAGGCCCAAGACGCGATGTGTGGGGTGAGGAGGTCTGGGGTGAGGGCACTGTGCCCCACAGGAATGCCTCATTGACCCCGAGAGCCTCCCCTTGGGACTCTCCTAAATGGGGCCCAGGTGCAAGTGGCCGCAGCCGCAGGGGCAGAGGCTGTGTGAGCCACTCATGTGCCTCCCCCCGTCAGCACAGCGCCACGCCCAGCCCCAGCCAGCCAAGAGCACAGCCAACACAGCAGCCTGATGGCCACCTGGCTACATGGAAGCCAGTCCCGGTGGAAACGGTGGCTTTCCCCTTGGGGACAGAGGGACGGGGCAGATGACTGCCCTCAAGCCACGGCCACCTCCCAAGGAGGGGCCATCTTGCCAGGACAGGGGGCAGCTGCTGGGCCAGGAACCCAAGCTGAGGTGCAGCCTCGAACGTGTGCTGCTCTTTTGCTGGAAGCCAGAGCGCTCAGGGCTGGGAAGCGGGAAGGGGCAGGGCCACCCACCACCACTCACGGCCCCGCAGGCTCTCCGCTTGGCGTTTGCAGGCCCCAAGGAAGGACATGGTCCGCCAGGGAGCCCAGTCCCCTCCAAGTGAGCAGGAAGCTGAGGCGGTCCCCGACCGCAGGGTCCTCAGGCCCCTGACCCAGCAGGCTCTTCTCTGCCCTTGGGGTGATGGGTCCTGACACCAGGGGACACAGGTCAGGGCCTGTAAACTGAACCACCCCTCCCCCCAAAGTTCATATGTTGAAGGCCTAGCCCCCAGCACCCCAGAAGCGGTCCTATTCAGAGATGCAGACCCTATTCCGTGTGATGTGTCCTCACACGTGGAGATCAGCAGCACACAGCCAGCCACGGAGATGGCACTGTCTGCGAGCCGGAGCCTGTCTGCCCACACCTGGGTCTCAGGCTTTCTGCCTCTGGGACTGTGAGAAGATCCATTTCTGTTGTCTGAGCCGCCCAGACGGTACTGTGTGCGTGTGTTGGTTTTAAATATATTTTGATTGATTTCAGAGAGGAAGGGAGAGGGAGGATAGACACACCAATGATGAGAATCACTGATCAGCTGCCTCCTGCATGCCCCCTACTGGGGATGGAGCCTGAAACCCGGGCACGGGCCCTAGGTTGGAATCGAACCTGGGACCCTTCAGTCCACAGGCCGATGCTCTATCCACGGAGCCAAACCGGCTAGGGCTGTGGTAGTGTTTTGTTATGGCCGCCCGAGCCGACTCAGACAGGGCTTCGTTATGGGGTAGGAACCCTTGTGCGGTCACAGTGGTCAGTGGGCAATGGTGTCCCACCAAGACACAAAGCCCCCCCAGGCCCCAAGCCCTCAGGAATCCACATGGAGAACAGGTGCTGGCTTTGGGGTTCCGACGGGCGTACGGCCAAACTGATGTCTCCCCGCCCACGACAAGGAGTTGGTGCCCCATGAGCGTCTTTCTGTAAAATGTTTTTATTGCTGTCAGAGAGGATGGGAGAGGGAGAGGGAGAGAGAAACATCGATGAGAATCACGGATCGGCGGCCTCCTGCGCGCCACACACTGGGGATGGAGCCTGCAGCCCAGGCACGTGCCCTGACCGGGAATCGAGCTGCAGCCTCCTGGTTCATAGGTCGACGCTCAACCACCGAGCCACGCGGGCCCTGTTGAACTTTCCATGTAGACACTGGATGGGCAGCCGGCGGGTGGAGGGGGCCTTGTCTTCTGTCTGCCCTTCCAGACCCATCCCTTCCCAATCTGAGCTCAGGGCAGCCCAGAGAGCGGTGGGTAGGCGTGGGATCGGGCCTCCACACCCTCCACTCCACCCGCAGGGACCCCAGGCCCAAGGCCTCTGCTCCTGCCCGGGTGAGCTCTCCACACCTCTCTGGCCCGCACAGTCCGTGCTCCCTCACCTGCTCTGTCTGCCGGGAGCAGTGGGCTGAGGGGCTGGGGTCCTGTACGCCCTTGTGGCTACCCTGCCCCTGCCCACCGCTCTGTACATGTCCCCAAACGGTCTTCAACTGAGCACGCCATCAGTCTCCCTCTGGGCCCAGACAGGGAATCAGGATGCCTGTGGGAGCGGGCACAGCCCACTGGCGGCCTTTTCTGTGCCAGGCAGCCTGGAGCCCAGCCTGCCCCCACCTGGCAGGTGCAGGGAGAGCCCAGCTGGGCCTCAGGAAGTGGGTCCCCCCTTTGGCAGAAGGTGGGATGGGAATGGGGCCTGCTGCCCCTGGGTGCCACCAGAGACCCCAGCTGGGCAGGGAACCACCTAAGAGCACTGCCTCGGCCCCTCCGCCTGCTTCCCAACCTGGCACCCATGGGGGTGGGGGGATGTCTGAGTGGCAGGGAAGCAAGGGAGATTGCTCCAGCCGGTGTCTCCACAAAGCTCAGCTCCAAGGCCCAGGAGGGCAAGGCACTTTAAGGGGGTGAGTGACCGGGCGGGAGGGTGAACAGATCTGACAACCAACGGACAGTTGCTGCTGGCCCAGCCCACTGGTCAGCACAGGCGCAAAGTCACTGGACAGCAGGGCCTCATGGGGCAAAGGCCTCCAGGTATGGCACTGGCTTCGAGAAGGGGCCTGGCCGGGCCCAGTAGTCCACCGCTCGAACCCGGTAGGAGCCAGAGACGACAGCCGTGTCTGGGGACACAAAGGTACATGCGTGTTCTGGAGCATGTGACCCCCTGAACCCACATCAAATTCCCGGTGCCCCTTGACCGCAGGCTTCGCGGACGCACCTGGGCTGAACACGAAGAGGTTAAATGTGGACGGCTTCCGGCTGACGGGCGCAAACACCTGGCCATCCGGGGAGAACTGGACCTCGTATGTCCACAGGCACCTGGGAGGTCAGTGGGGACAGGGCTGGGGTCCAGATGGTGGGGCGCGCAGGGCCCTCCCAGAGCCTAGTCCCCCCAGCCTCCTCCTGGCTCCTCCCAGGGCCCTGGGCACTCTGCCTGCTGTGAGGACAGGCCACACTGCCCCGGGGGAGGGGGGGCGGCAGGTGAGTGAGGGAGACAGCGTGGCCTCCGGGTGGGGAAGGCGACAGTGGCCTGACCACGTGGGCTGCGCAGGCGCAGGCGCCGGGGGGGGGGGGGGGGGGGGGGGAGCACGTGGGTGGGGAAGGATGGGGAGCGCGCGCAGGGGCCGGGCCGGAGCGCCCGCACTCACGTACTTTGAGCCCATGCGCTCATCCGACCAGACCAAAAGCAGCTGCCCACGGGTCAGGGGCAGAGCGCGGAGGCGAGTCACCTGGGAAGAGGGAGGCGGCGTGACGGGGCACGATGGGCGGGGTGGACGGAGCGCGGTGGGCGGGGCCGGGGCCGCCACTTGCCTGGCCCGGGGGCTCCTCGGGGCGCGCGCACACGTGCACCAGCAGCAGCGAGGGCAGCGGGAGCTCGCGGCGCAGCGTCAGGCGGCCGTTGGCGGGGAAAGGGCGCGGCACGGTGACCACAGGGTCCTGGGGACAGAGCCGGCTACTCAGGGCCCTTGGACCGGAGGGCAGCCCGCCCCTCACCCCCACGCCCCACCCCGCCCGCGGACCTCGGCCGCCCGCAGGCGCCGGAACTGCTCTGGCGAGGGGAAGACGGGCCGGCCGAGGCGCTGCCATTCGCCGTGGGGGCTGCAGCACCGGTTGTCCAGGTAGAGAGTGACGTACACGAGCCCTGCGGAGCCGGACAATGGGGCCCCGCCTCCCGGGCCAGCCCCTCCAGGCCCCGCCCCCAGACAGCCTGCTGGGGCCACACCCCGCTCTGGGTCCCCTGCTCACCCGGGCCCGGGGGCACCCCGTGCAGGCGCAGGGTCACAGCGGCGCTGCGGTTGGCGTGGGCGCGGGTGTCATCGCTCGCGTAGACCAGAACCGTGGCGCGCCAGGCGTCGGCGGGGCCGGCGGGGCGGTGGGCGCTGGCCAGGACGCCCACCGTGTGGTTGGTGTCCAAAACCGCCCCAGCTTGCGACACTTCGGCCCAGAGCTGCTCGCCGTCTGCGGGGCGCAGGCAGCAGTCACCACGCGGAGGCTGCCATCCCTCTCCGCGCCCAGGGCCTGGCTCCCCTCCACTGGGCCCCCCGCCAGGAGGTCCCGGACACACCGCAACCTCTGCGCCCACCCAGCGGGGCGCATCCACCTGGCTCCCCTGCCTCCTCAGGGCCTGGAATGACAGTCCCGCCCAAGCCGGGGTGTGCGCGCCCAGCCCCGCAGCGATACGACCTGGACCGGACCGGGCCGGGCCTCACCCAGCAGGGCCAGCAGCCCCATGGCCGTGAGCACTGGCTTGCGCAGCAGCTGCACGTGGGGCGGGCGCGTGTCGTTGACCTGGAAGCGCGCGGTGAGAGTGCGCTGGGAGAAGGGGTGCGGGTGGTAGCTCAGGAAGGCGTTGTCGTTGCTCAGCAGCGCGTAGCGGATGGAGGCGCTGCTGTTGGCCACCAGCAGGTCCTGGTGCTGCGCGATGACCTGTGGGCACCAGGCGGCTGGGACCTCGGCCGCCACCCACCGCCCCACCTTCCACCACGGAGGGAACCGCGCCCGGGGCGGCGCCTACCTTCACCACCAGGGCCGCGTAGGTCACGTCCGCCCGCCACGGCTGGGGCAGGGCCCAGCCCACCAGCGGGTCGGCTTCGTCGTTGTAAATGGGGGTGTCGGCGAACTTGGGGAACAGCTGCTGTATCTGCTGCACGACCTCCTTCTCCTGCTCCAGGATGTAGATGGAGCTGCCCGCACCCTGCGGTCAGCAGCCCGGCTTCAGCTCGGCCGGCCGGCCGGCGTCCACCCGAGAGACCGCCCCGAGGGCGCGCAGGGTCCCTGCCGTACCTTCCTGTGGAGGGCGATGTAGTCCAGCCGCACGCCCAGCTCCCCCGTGAAGAAGTTGGCGCCGTGGTGGCAGTGCGCCAGGAGGCCCCAGCTCAGCGGGGAGCGTGGCGGCGGGTGGAAGGAGTCCCCAGGGCCGCCCAGGCGCAGAGCGGGGCTGGCCGCGCGCAGCCCCTCTGAGCAGGCGTCGTAGTAGTTGAAGAAGCCTACGAGGCGTCAGGAGGGGGCATGCTTACACGGGAGGCCCCGCCCCCGCAGCCCACAGTCCTGGAGCCCCGCCCCTTCCACGCCCACAGGTCCCGGAGGCCCCGCCCACCTTGCAAAGTCATGGACACGTTGTCGAAGTCCTTGTGGTCCGGCTCATTCCACGTCTCGAAGTTCCACTTGGAAACCTGCTCCAGTCCGTACCTATCTGCAGAGTGTCCACGCGTGTGGGCCCCTCCCCCGGAGCAGGGCTGCCCAGGGTTGGGGGTGTGGGTGTAGGGCTGTCTGACGCCTGTGAGTCTGCCCCGCCCACCACCCTGACCTCCCTCCCCATCAAGTTCATGACAGATGCCTGGCCAGTGTGGCTCAGAGGTTGAGCATCAGCCTGAAACCAGGAGGTCACAGTTCAATTCCTTGTCAGGGCCCAGGCCCGGGTTACAGGCTCCACCCCCTGTGGGGGGCATGCAGGAGGCAGCTGATCCATGGCTCCCTCTCATCATTGATGTTTCTCTCTCTCTCCCCTTTCCTCTCTGAAATCAATAAAAATTTATAGTTTTTAAAAGTTCATGACAGATTGGTGAGGAGGCTGCAGAGGTGCATGAGCACAGGCAGCCAGGACCCTCCCCCTCCCCCATCCCTCCAGGTCCCCGCTTCCTCACCCACCGATGTACCTCCTGGCCAGGAGGGAGACCAGTTCCTTCCACTCAAACACCTGCTTTTTGGCTTCAAAGTCGGTGAAGTGTCCAGAGGGGCTGCCCATCAGCTCGAAGCCTGTAACACAGGGGGGTGTCTGTCCTGCTGCCCACCTCCCACACAGCCCATGCTTCCCAGGCCCGCCCCCCCCCCCCCCATGTCATGCCAAGGCCAGTCCTGGGGGAGCAACCAGCCAGGACCCAGAGGGGCCAGGTCACGGGAGAGTGCACCGTGGGCAGAGGCCGGGCCAGCCACTTACCCGGGAGGAGCTGGTTCTCCCTGAGAAGGTCCAGGTACCCATCCAGGTGAGTGAAGTTGTAACTCAGGCCCTGCCCAGCCGACCTTCTGTAGAAGGACAAGGAAGGTCAGGGCCCTGGGCGGAACCAAGGCCACCTTCACGCAGGTAGAGAATCCACAGGTGCACACAGGACTCAGCTCGACTCACGGGCCCCTCCCCTGGAAAAACACCAGCTATGGAAGCCTCTCCCTCACTGCCTTGTAAGAACTAGCGTGTAAATATTTCTCTCTTTTCCGTGTACAGCGCAGCTAGAGAGTGGTCTGGTTCCTGGTAGGGGAGCTGGGGATTGAGAAAATGAAAGAGACAGACACGGAGATAGAAGGAAAAGACAGGGGGTGGGTGGGACAGCTGTCCTCTGATGGACAGAGACCCAGAGCTGATACAGGGCGTTTATTTTATACAGCAAAATACCAGGACGTTTTACTAAAGCCCAAGACAAAGGAGAGTATATGCATTCTTGTGGGTTCTTTGTAATCGTCACTTCTGGGTGAGCCCGGATAATTGTATTTGTCCCCGGTGCTTGGCTGGATTTAGATAATGAAACCCACCCCCTGGCGCCTGGGCTGAAGGTCAGACTGACAGCACACCTGCCTCTGGCAAGGTGTGTTTCCAGGATGCGGCTCTGCCAATGCCACTGGATTCAGCTGACAATAATTAAAGAAATGCTCATGTGCCTTCCCAGGCGCTCTCTACACTAGTGCCTGTCCTGGAATCCCCAACCCAAAGCTGTCCGGGGCTCTGAACAGCCAGAGGCTCAGGGGCGTGGCAGGCAGACAAGTCTGAGAATGATGCAACAGGATAGAGCAGGGAGAACCGGCATCCTGCAGACAGCTGGCCTGGACCAGGGGCTGGGGGACAGTGGTCGACGGGACCTGCTCTCCTCTGCCCCCCTGGAGGCCAGTGCCCCTGTCTCCTCTCCCACACTCCAAGGGGCAACCTGAGCAGACAGGAACAGGGAAGGCAGCCTCTGCTCCCTGCGCACATCCCAGATAGAGGCCCACTGCCCTCAGGGCTCCTATTTGGAGAGGAAACGGGCATCACCAGGCAATTAAACAAATCAGACGTGCTGGGAGGGGGATGTGACAGGGAGCCAGGGTCAGGCAGGGGCGGGCCTTCCAGGTAGCGTCCAGGACTCGACACGATGGGGCAAACCAGCAGTAAGAGTGCGCAGGGGACAGAGGCAGACACACATTCCTGGTGATGGAGTGGCAGACAGGCATCTGGCGGACCAGAGCAGAACCAGGGTGTGGGTGTGAGAGATGAGGTCACACGGGCCTGGCGACCACAGTGAGGAGGAACCCCGACTCAGGAGGAAATGGGGAGCCCAATCAGACCCAGGGAGAGCAGTGCCATGACTTCTGTTTGCTTGTTTCTTGTTGTTGTTAATCCTCACCTGAGCACATTTTCCCACTGATTTTTAGAGAGCGTGGAAGGGAGAGGGAAAGACAGAGAAACACCGATATGAGAGAGACACATCGATTGGTTGCCCTTCGCATGCACCAGCCAGGGCCAGGATCGAGCCTGCAACCCAGGTACATGCCTTTGACCAGAATTTGAACCCGGGACCCTTCAGTCTGTGGGCTGACGCTCTATCCACTGAGCCAAACCGGCCAGGGCTGGGTTTGCTTGTTTTTAATACTTTTTTTTTTCCCGGCAGTTTTATGTTTACAGCAAAATTGAGGGAGGAACAGAAACTTCCCATCCTGCCCCCCACAGACTCCCGTGATCAGCCTCTGCACCAGAGCGGGACATTTGTGACGACCAATGAGACGACACTGACATGGCGTCGCCCCAGAGCCCGCAGTGTGCATTAGGGTCACCCTTGATGACGTGCATCCCGTGAGTTTGGAAAGATGTCTCATGACTCCGCGCTACGTCCTACAGAGTCTCAGGGCCCGAAAATCCTCCCCCGCCCCCTCCCTCCACCCCACACCCGTGACAAACACATCTCTTTCCCATCCTCACAGTCTTTGCCGTGTTTGAAAGGATCCCCCTGGTACTAATTGGAGCCAGAAGATGGTCCCCAGGGGCAGGTGTGGTGTCCAGACCAGGAGGGCTGAGCGGGAGGGGGGAGGGCTGAGAGGAAAGGCTGAAAGGGAGAGGGGGCGACCAGCACCTGATAGAGCCAGGGGCGCTGGGGGTGGGTCTAGCACAGCCCTCATTTCAGCTTGAGCAGTGTGGCAGGCCGGGGTGCAGGTGGCAGAGGCAGGCAGCAGTAAGATAGGCCACAAAGGTGGGCGTCCCAGGGTGGACTGGCTGGCCAGCAGGAGGTGGTGGCATGGGCAGGTGGGGAGGCAGAGGGTTGAGAGCCCACCTTAAGGGTGTGCCCGGCCCAGCCACAGATCTGAGGGTGACAGCAGGAGTGGGTGGTAAGAGGGTGATGGCAGCGGGGTAGTGGCCTGTGCACCTGGAGGAGGGGTCACCTGGGTCAGGCCCTAAACAACCCTTGTCTGTCGGTCTCCAGCCCACCCACAGCCTGGCCGACCCAGCTTGTCCCTTGAACAGGTCAACACCCTCCCAGGTCCTCTTTCCCCACCCCTCACGGCACCCCATCGAGGCCGAGCCTGGGCCCGACCTGCAAAGTCCACCCACATGCACAGCCTCCCGCTCCTTCCGGCTGCCCCTTGGCTACCCGCTCTGTGCAGGGGCCCCTTCCCGCTCTGGGCCCAGCAGGACAGGCGTGTGCCCAGCGAGGATATACCCCTCCCCACACCTCCCTCCCATCCAAAGGTCACAACCGGTAGCAAAAAAGAAACCTTAACAAGCACTTGGGTAAAAATTAAATGCATGCAGCAGGTGAGTTCCAAAGTCCCACAGATGTGTGGTGGGGGGGGCGGGGCAGAGAGACAAGTGCAAACAATGGTGACCAAGTGCAAAGGGAAGACACAGGTCCCTGCACACCCGCCCACACAGCGCTGGGCCCCACAAGCCTTTCTAGACGTGGCCCCTGCTCAGCCCTGGCCAGTGGGGAGCCCCCGGGGCAGCGGTGTGCCCAGCCTCAGCCTGTCACCTGGATGAACTTGAGTGTCTGCTGGCCGGCCAGCTAGGAACCCTGGGGCAGCCCTTGGGCCCCCGCGGTCGGTGCCTCCGCCCTGTAGGGAGGGGAAACGGCGCCGTACAGTCTTAGCTGGGGGCTGAGCGGTGAGGTGAGCGCACTGCCCATCCCAGGACTCCCCCGCAGAGGCCTGGCTCACACACGCGGACTTGGCCACCGCCCGACCCGCAGGGCCCCTCCATCCGACGGCCCGGGCGGCAGAACCTGGGCTCGCGGCACAGCGGAGCAGCCTCCCGCGCACGTGGCCAGGGCGCGGCTGTGGCACAAGGGCCTCATTCACAGCGCGCGGGCCGGCGGTGCGCGGCACAGGAGCCCCCACCCCAGGGCCTGAGCACGTGGCCCCGAGGACGGAGCTGCACACGCCCGGTGAGTGCTCGGTGCTCGCGAGAACCCAGCCAGTCGCCGGTGCTTGGCAGGGGGGACGCGGAGCGGGCGCGCGCTCGCGGTGGGATATGCAGGTGGAGATCCAGGCGGGGTTGGGCTCCCAGAGCGGGGATGGCGTGCCCGGAGGCGCGGTCTGCCCGCCCGGGATGGGGGTGGGAGGCGGGTCTGCCTGGCCTTGGCCTTCCTTCTGGAACCCGGGAGCACTCGCACACGCGCTGTGGCGGCGGGGCTTTGGGGAGCGGGGAGTAGGGGGAGACGCGGGTCTGTCCTCAGGGCCCTGGAGACTGAACCGGGTCTGGAGGCTTCTCTTTACTTTTAGGAATAGTGTTTCCTTCTCCAGTAACTGTCCTTCACCATGAAAACCTCCGCTGGAAGAAAATACTAAGGAAATAACCGTGTGGGTGTGGCAGGGAATGGGCAGGCAGTGGGCAGGCGGCCCTGGAGACCCCAGCCCCTGCCCTGAGCCAGAGCCTGCAGCTGGGGGGAGGGGCACGGGGGGCCCAGACACCTGCCCAAGTGCCTGGCCAGACCACAGCACAGCATTGTCACCCAGGGGATACCAGACAGAAGAGCAGGCTGAGGTGTGAGTGTGGGTGCTAGACCCAGGGGTCCTGCCATTCTCTCCAAGGGCAGATTCGACCTCAGTGAGTTTCTTCACCTGCTCAGCCGGGTAGGAGCCGGGGGGTATCAGGCTCAGTCCACACTGCCAAGGCCAGGCCCCCACGCAGCTGACAGAATGGGGCGCACAGAAAACAGCCCTCCCCGAAATACCCACCTGCCCAGGACCCCACCACAGGTGCCACACACCCAGACAGCCTCCCAGGTCAGGCCCCCTCCTCCATTAGGTTTCCCCCCAAATAACCTCCCCCTTCCGAAGCCCTCCACATCCTGTCCCAGCACCGATGCTCATCACTCCCAGCCCCCGTGGGATCAGATGTGGAGATAGAGCCGGCCTAGCAGGTGGGGATCTCACTGCCTTGTGTCTGCACCCCAGAACCCTCCACGCCTCTTACATATGTACATGGTATTGATTTCAGAGCAGAAGGGAGAGATGGAAGCATCAATGAGAACCATGGATCGGCTGCCTCCTGCACGGCCCAGTGTGGACTGAGCTCCCAACCCCGGGCATGTGGCCTGACCTGGAATTGAACCGTGATCTCCTGGTTCATAGGTCCACGCTCAGCCACCTCCATGCCTTTCAGCTCTGGTGTTCCCCACCCCAGGCAGTGAGCCCAGCCCCCAGGGGCACCAGGCAGCCCCCACTTCTGCCCTCAGGGGCCACCTGGGAGTTCTCTCACTGCCCTTTTCAGGTAGCTGGTTCCGGAGACCATTTTTTATGACCCCTCAGTAGCTGCCCTCCCCCACCCACACCTCCCTCGGAAGTGCACCTTATCTGCCCCACATTGGGACTTGAGGCCCTGAACTTCTGACTCACCCCACCCAGACCTTGGGCCAGTGAACTGCAGCTCCCGGTCCTGGCAAACAGCTCCCCGGGGTGAAGAGATCCCAGGCCCGACTCCCAGGCAGTACGTCCCTGGCTCTGCCCTGTGCGGCCTAACGCAGACTCTTCAGGGACAAGGGATCCGATCTGGAGATAGAGCCGGCCTAGCAGGTGGGGACCTCACTGCCTTGAGGTGTGGGGACCCCTCCCAGCCCCTGGCCATCCACCCCTGGGCATCACTCCCATCTTTGCCCCCAAATGGGGCTCCTGGTCTCTCCAGCCAGGCCAGGGCTTCGGGGCCAGGACGGGACCTGTAGGCAGGCTCCCCAAGGTCCCCAAATGGGCTGAGTGTGATGGGGTCTGGAGGGAGCCCCTCAACCTCTCGCTGTCCCGTCTGGTGGACAGAGTCCTGCAGGTTGGTGGCTGCTGACTCTGGCGGTGCCCATGGGGGTGGGAGGATCAGCTGGACCAGGGCCAGCGCCTCCGGGACAGCAGCCAGGCCAGCTCAGCCCTCCAGCGCCAAAGGGACCACCACCTCCAGGATGGGGAGCCTTTGAGGCTTCAGCACCCCAGCATCATCCCCTTCTCACTGTCTCCTTTACTTAAAAAACGGGGAACGGGTTCTGAATAACCACTGTAAACACAGCCGCCTGCCCTTAGCGTGTCGTGTGGGGCATGAGGCCTCGTGCCAGCCCTGCCAGGCGGGCCCTTCCTCCAGAGAGAATGCACCTGCAGGAAGCCAGGCACCTGGCACTCACAAAGGGTCAGCCCCGGCTGGGGCGCAGGTGGTTGGGCTCCGGGGGACAGACTCCGGACCTGTAGCCACAGCAAGAGGGGTCACACCTGGCTGGTCCCAGAATCTCAGTCAGTACCTGGCAACCCCCTGCCCTTGGCCACACACACACACACACACACACACACACACACACAGCAGCCTTTCACACAAAGACATAGGACAGAGAGGAGGTTGGGGGCCCCTTCCCTGGTCCATACCCATCCTTTAGGGTCCCGGGTGTCGGGGCCTCCTCCCAAGCATCCTGCCCAGCCATGCGCTGCCCCGGGCAGCCCGGTCCCCCACCTGCAGCCCCATCCCGGGAGGCGGGGAGCCTATCGAGGCCACACATATAATTACCCGGGGCCTGATTACAGCACAACTCCCTGGTCGGCCGCTCAGGTCACACGCGTCGGGGGGAACCCGTGACTCAGCAGTCTCCGGGGTAAATAATTTAATGGCCAGCCCAGCCCGCCAAGCACTGCCTGCAGTCAGGCTCGGGGTCCAGCCAGCCAGCAGACCTGGGCCGGGCCGGGAGGACAGACAGCCGCTGGCCCTCACTCCCCACCAAGCCCGAGCTCGTGAGGGTTCCCTCAGGTGAGTCCTCGGGGCCCGTGTGGACCTGAAGGCTCCCTGGGGAGAGGAACGGGCCAGGCTTCTTTGGGGGACCCTCAGCACAAGGCAGGGAGTGACCAGGGTGAGGTCACTGAGAGGGCAGCGTCAAGGGCCCCCATCCAGGCTGAGCAGCCGGGCCGGGATGCTCGCTGTGCGCCGAGTGCAGGGACAGGGTCGGGCCAAACGGCAGGCACGGCCCAGCTCGCGTGTTGCACGGTGCACGCGTGTTTTGAGGCAAGACCAGGAGAGCTGCCTCACACGTGGAAAGGGGGCCCTGCCGTCAGAACGGACAGCCGGCCCTGCCAGGCCACTCCCCCAAGGCAGGTGCCAGGGTTCCTGCCGCGGGGCCCGGCAGGTGGCGAGGGCTGCGGCTCCTTCCCCGGCTTCTGTGTCCCCAGGGCCACAGGGCAGAGGGAGCTCAGCGGTCTGGACGGGGGTGTCGGGTGAGGAGTGAGGGCAGGGCCTGGACAGGGAGGTGGACGGGGTGCAGCAGAGCCTGGGTCTGTGACTGAAGCTCCCACTGCCCCAGGGTTCACACCCACATCTCCATGGCAGGTGCCCGAGGGCCTGGCGCCCCACGATGGACGTGTCCCCCGAGCAGCAGGGCGGGCCACCGGTGCTGGTCCGCCGGCGGCCCCCGGCACCCCCAGGCCTGCGCCGGACGCTGAAGGCCAGGCTGCGGCGGAGCTGCGTGTGCAGCCTGCAGGGGGTGCGGGCGCTGGTGCAGGACCTGTTCCCCGTCACGCGCTGGCTGTGCAGGTATAGCCTGCGGGAGGACCTGGCGGGCGACGTCATGTCCGGGCTGGTCATCGGCATCATCCTGGTGCCCCAGGCCATCGCCTACTCGCTGCTGGCCGGGCTGCAGCCCGTCTACAGCCTCTACACGTCCTTCTTTGCCAACCTCATCTACTTCCTCATGGGCACCTCCCGCCACGTCTCCGTGGGCATCTTCAGCCTGCTCTGCCTCATGGTGGGGCAGGTGGTGGACCGAGAACTTCTGCTGGCCGGTTTCGACCCCGCCCAGGACGGCCCCGGGCCCGGGAACAGCAGCAGCGCCCTCAACGCCTCAGCTGCCAGCCTGGCCCCCGGGCTGCTGGACTGCGGGCGCGACTGCTACGCCATCCGCGTGGCCACTGCCCTCACGCTGATGACTGGGATCTACCAGGTGAGGAGCCGGCACAGGGGTCCTGCCGAGCTGCGGGAGAGTCCCCGAGCTGCGCAGGGGACGGCCAAGCCCGGGGAAGCGCAGGGTTGGAGCCTTGGAGGATGGGGGTTTAACCACAGGAGCAGGGCAGAGCAAGGCACAGGCAGAGGTAGGCCTGATGGCACCGGGGCAGGACGCCTGGGCTGAGGGTGCCCAGGGCCCCCTCCATTGGCTCTGGTCCCAGGAGGGGGCAGTGCCACTTGTGGGGCGGGAGGGGGTGCCTTCCTGCAGCGGGTCAGGCTCTCTGTGCAGCCACCCCCTTGGCCGCCACGGACAGCCACTCCCTCACGACCTCCGCCCACAGGTCCTCCTGGGCGTCCTGCGGCTGGGCTTCGTGTCCGCCTACCTCTCGCAGCCACTGCTCGACGGCTTTGCCATGGGGGCCTCGGTGACCATCCTGACATCCCAACTGAGGCACCTGCTGGGGGTGCGGGTGCCCCGGCACCAGGGGCTGGGCCTGGTGGTCCGCACGTGGCTGAGCCTGCTGCAGAGCGCCCGGCAGGCCAACCCGTGTGACGTGCTGACCAGCGCCGTGTGCCTGGCCGTGCTGCTGGCGGCCAAGGAGCTCTCGGACCGCTGCCGGCACCGCCTGCGGGTGCCGCTGCCCATGGAGCTGCTGGTCATTGTGGCGGCCACGCTGGTGTCCCACTTCGGGCAGCTCCACGCCCGCTTCGGCTCCAGCGTGGCCGGCGACATCCCCACCGGCTTCGTGGCCCCCCGGGCGCCGGACCCGGAGCTGATGTGGCGCGTGGCACTGGACGCCGTGCCCCTGGCCCTCGTGGGCTCCGCCTTCTCCGTCTCGCTGGCGGAGATGTTTGCCCGCAGCCACGGCTACTCGGTGCGCGCTGACCAGGAGCTGTTGGCCGTGGGCTGCTGCAACGTGCTGCCCGCTTTCTTCCACTGCTTCGTCACCAGCGCCGCCCTGGCCAAGAGCCTGGTGAAGACGGCCACCGGCTGCCGCACGCAGCTGTCCAGCGTGGTCAGCGCGGCCGTGGTGCTGCTGGTGCTGCTGGCGCTGGCGCCGCTGTTCCGGGACCTGCAGCGCTGCGTCCTGGCCTGCGTCATCGTCGTCAGCCTGCGGGGGGCCCTGCGCAAGGCCAGGGAGGTCCCGCAGCTGTGGCGGCTCAGCCGGGCCGACGCGCTGGTCTGGGTGGCCACGGCGGCCACCTGCGTGCTGGTCAGCACCGAGGGCGGGCTGCTGGCAGGCCTGCTCCTCTCGCTGCTCAGCCTGGCCAGCCGCACCCAGCGCCCCCGCGCCGCCCTGCTTGCCCGCATCCGGGGCTCCTGCTCCTACGAGGACACCGCGGAGTTCGAAGGCCTGGTCCCTGAGCCCGGGGTGCAGGTGTTCCGCTTCGCAGGGCCGCTCTGCTATACCAACAAGGACTTCTTCCTGAGGTCCCTCTACAGCCTCACGGGGCTGGACGCGGGGCGCGCCGCGGCCGGGAGGGCGGAGCCAGGCCCCGAGGCTGGGGTCAGCGAGGGCGGCCCCGTCCAGGACAAGGACCGGGGCCCGGCGAGCAGCATGGCTGCGCTGGTGCCCGCACCGGGCTTCCACACGGTGGTCATCGACTGTGCCCCGCTGCTGTTCCTGGACGCGGCCGGCCTGGCCACTCTGCGGGACTTGCGAAGAGATTACGGGGCGCTGGGCATTGCCCTGCTGCTGGCCTGCTGCAGCCCCCCGGTGAGGGACGCCCTGCGCAGAGGGGGCTTCCTGGGGCGCGGCCAGGAGGGCGCGGGGGAGGAGGCGCAGCTGCTCCACAGCGTGCACGACGCCGTGCAGGCGGCCCGAGCCCGGCACAGGGAGCGAGCGCCCGCCGACTCCTCGCTGTAGCAGAGGCGGCACTGCCCAGACCCAGTCCCCGCGGTGCCCACGCCGATGCCCTCACCACCCCTCACCCAGACCGACTCCTCCGGGGCATGGGCGCCATGCCCTCCCAGGAGGACAACAGGCCTTTAAAACAGACGCCACCTCTGCGCGAAGCTGGGCCCTGGTGCTGTGCATCGCGGGCGCCAGTCGGACACTCAGAGTTACTGTCTTATCTGAACAAGGCTCCAGACAACCTCGTGGCCTGCAACATGCCAAACGGGCCCTGGGCCCTGCAGCCCCTCCCCCGGGGAGAGCGGGCAGCTCCAGCCAGGCCGGAGGGTCTGTGTCTCCGGAAGCTCCCCAGCACCCCCCCACGTGTCCCTTACAGCTGGCCAGGCCCCGGCCGGGCCTGGAGGGCCGAGGCCCTGGTGTGACCAGCGCAACCTCGGGCAGCCCGCGGGCACCACTGCCCCACACAGCGGACTCACGGACACCCAGCACACGTCTAGCCGTGTGGCTCCGTGGCTAGAGCGCTGGCCTGTGGACTGAAAGGTCCCAGGTTCGATTCCGGTCAAGGGCACATGCCTGGATTGTGGGCTCGGTCCTCAGGGGCGTGCAGGAGGCAGCCAGTCAATGGTTCTCTCTCATCGCTGATGTTTCTCTCTCTCTCCCCCTCTCCCTTCCTCTCTGAAATCAATAAAAATAAAAATAAAAACACCGGCACAGGGTCCGAGTGTGAATACTCGCTGGAGCGGTCCGGCCACAGAGCCAGGGCGGCGGGACCCAGCCCAACCTGAGCGCCAGGTGACCAGCAGGAAGCCAGCAGTGCCCGTCCCGGACAGCCTAGCACCCACGGCCTCAGGGTGAGCCCGAGGACGTCTTCCCTGCTCCCATCCCCACGGGACACTTGGCTGGGAAGTATGGGGGCGAGGGCTCCTCGGAGCCAGGTTCTCCTCCCCGGTGCCCCCACGACAGCCGCACTGCACTGTCGTCCAGGGACACAGCCTCGGTCCTGTCTCCACCAAGTGGGCCCTGCCAGCCACTCCGCACTGCCCACCCCCACCACCCACCTGGCCGTGACGAGCTCCAGCAGCCAGTGGGTCCGAACCTGCTCGATGCCGCCATGGGGGACGGCGCCCACGTAGGCCAGGTTGAGCTGCTGGTCCCAGCTGAGGTCGTACTGGTCGGCCCGGCTGTGTGGCAGTGGGGGGCTGGGGACAGAACAAGGGCGTGGGAGCATTAGTCTCCGTGAGGGAGGCCCACAGACCAGCCGCACCCAGCGTCCGCTCGGACAACGCCAGGCCGGGCCTGCCCGGGACACGGCTCCGGCAGGCGGACTGGGAAGTGTCCGCCAGCGAACGATGACCCCCAACGCCAGAAATGTTATGAAGTCTCATGTTTTGGGAGGTCGGGGGCTCCCTAAGGAGAGAGGACGACATCCCCACCCCACTCCGGGCTCCGGCAGCCGCAGATCTGAGCTCGAAGCCTCACACGGAGGGGGTCGGGGGCCCACAGAGCGGGGACAGGTCCCAGGGCAGGGGTGCCCTGCAACCCTGGGGCTGCCCCTGGGAGGACTCTGCGTGGCAGAAGAGCAGTGTCCTGCGATGAGGCCCTCCCAGGGCCAGGCTGCCTCCCATCCCCGCTCCGCCGTCAGGCAAACTCAGCCTGGCCCAGGCCTCCCACCCAGGGCCTGCCTCGGCTAGAAAACCCTTGAGGCACCCCAAGGAGCCGGGACCGAGGAGACCCCCACTGAGTGAGGGTGGGCCTGAGAGGAAGGAGTGGGCCGGCTTGGGCCGCCTTCCTTACTTGGTAACACCTACTGTGTGCCATGGGCGCAGGAGCCTGTGTCCCTGCACGCGCGACAAGGGGGTCCCAGAGGCCCGGGAGCCGGGCACGGGGCGCAGGTTAGAGGAGCGCTCAGCGGGAGAGGCGCAGGGGCCGCTCGAGCCCCCGAGTCCGTGGCCCCGCCGCGACGCTCACCAGAAGCCAGTGCTCCTCCAGAAGGGCCGAAGGGGCCACAGCGCGCGAGCCGCGTCCACGCGCACCAGGTGCGGGGCCTCGGCCAGAGCCGCCGGGAGCGCGACCAGGAGCGCGAGCAGCAGCGCCCCGGGCTTCGGGGGGCGCATGGCCCGGCGCGGCGCGGGGACACTCCGGCCCCTGCCAGTCCGCGGGGTCCTCTGCGTGCCCAGAGCGGAGATCTGCGCCACGCCCGGCGGTTCCGCCTCCGGGTCGCGCGCCACCTGACGTCATCGAGGGGCGGACCCTCGGGGCCGGGCCGTCGGGGCTGGGGCGGGGCTTCGGGGGGCGCGGGGCCGCGCGCTCTGGGTGGGGTCTCTCTGGGCTCCAGCCGCCCGGAGGTTGGATGGCCGATTCCCCCGGAAGGTTCCTTCCCGCACCCCCTCCCCGCCCCCCGGGGTGACAATCCAGTCCCCGGCCACGCGCGGGACCCTCAGCAGCCGGCTCTCTGGGCAGCAGCACGAGGGTGAGCCCCGTTCTGTGGCTGCGCTGGAAGCTGCCCTGGAGGCCGGAGGGGCCGAATGGGGCTCGGGGCGGGGCTGGCTGGCGGGCGGTGGGGTGAGGGGGCACCTTGGGGCACTGGGACCAGCCGACGAGGGGATGTGTGGGAAGGGGAGCAGAGGCCAAGGCGACCCGGGTTTGGGGGGCATTTTCTGAAGGTGGAGCCTGTTGTAAAGCACGGGCACGGCCCAGGACAAGCTGCCTCTAAGAAGCCGAGTGACGTTTCTTTTTTTTTTTAATTTTTAAAAATTATATTTTTATTGAGTTCAGAGAGGAAGGGAGAGGGAGAGAGAGGAACATCAATGATGAGAAGGAATCATGGACCGGCTGCCTCCTGCTCACCCCACACGGGGATCGAGCCCGCAATCCGGGCCTGTGCCCTGGCCGGGAACGAACTGTGGCCTCCTGGTCCATAGGTGGATGCTCAGCGGCTGAGCCATGCAGGCC
Source organism: Corynorhinus townsendii (assembly GCA_026230045.1). Taxonomy (NCBI): domain Eukaryota; kingdom Metazoa; phylum Chordata; class Mammalia; order Chiroptera; family Vespertilionidae; genus Corynorhinus; species Corynorhinus townsendii. Next base: position 273,954 of record JAPDVU010000001.1, on the reverse strand, counting down.
GGGCTCCGGTGACGTCTCTAGTAGACAGTGGGGTGACCCGACCCCCGACCTGCGGGAGAGGGAGGGAGTCCCGTGGGAATGTTTACACTTTACGCTGCAAATCCGCTGAGGGGGTCACACAGCCTCATACCACCCGGCAGGCAGTCCGGTGGGCTGGTGACAGTATTTTAAGAGAGAGGAGATGGTGATTTTCTAAAAGCAATGCGATATGTCCACTGCAGAACCAGGAAGTGCTGTGAGGTCGTGGTGATAAAGCGGGAGACAGACAGACAGGGCTTGGTGCTGCTGGACCGAAGGCGCAGCGTGGGTGCTGACACCCCCGGCCTCTTAAGGAAAACCTCAGTGTCCTGAGAGTAAATGACTGCAAATTTCTAAATCCAGCAAAAACTATGCTTAGAAAATGAAGCTCGCCCTGGTCGATGTGGCTCAGTGGACAGAGCGTTGGCCTGCGGACCGAAGGGTCCCCAGTTCGATTCCGGTCAAGGGCATGGACCTCGGCTGCAGGCTCCTCCTCGGCCCGGGCCCTGGTGCAGGAGGCACCCAATCGATGTGTTTCTCTCACATCGATGTTTCTGTCTTTCCCTCTCTTCCATTCTCTCTAAAAATCAATGGGAAAATATCCTGGGGTGAGGAAAGAAGAAGGAGGAGGAGGGGGAGGAGGAGGAGGAGTGGGAGGAGGAGGAGGGGGAGGAGGAGGAGGGGGAGGAGGAGGAGGGGGAGGAGGAGAAGGGGGAGGAGGGGGAGGAGGGGGAGGGGGAGGAGGAAGAGGAGGTCCAATAGACATTTCAGAGAAACAAACTCTGAGAACATTTGCCATGAAGGAGACGTGAAGGGTGCCCTTCCCGGAAGATGGCGAAAGGCCTGGGGACAGGAGGGTGGGGCAAGAGGAAGTCTCCGAGGAGTGGCCTGGGAAACCGTGACAAGGGTGTTGTGTGGGGCTTACCGTGCGCCCAGGGAATCAAAACGTGTGACAGTGACATGCACGTGTGAGGGGAGTGACCGGAGTGTGGCCCGCGGCCCCCCAGGCCTGTGAGTGTGACTCCGGAGGAAGGAGGGACTTTGCGGGCGGGATTAGGGTAAGGCTCTCACACAGGAGATGATCTCAGATCATCCGAGTGGGCGCTAATGTCGTCCTGGCGAGGGGAGGCAGAGGGACGCTGGATGCGGAGAGACCAGACCTCAGACAAGAGGCCGTGGCTCAGTGGTTGAACATCGACCTATGAACCAGGAGGTCACGGTTCGGTTCCCAGTCAAGGGCACGTGCCTGGGTTGCGGGCTCGATCCCCAGTGTGGGGGGTATAGGAGGCATCCAATCGATGATTCTCATCATTGATGTTTCTCTCTCTGAAATCAGTAAAGACATATTTTAAAGAAAAAAAAAATTTTTAAGAGAGATTTGAAGATGGTTCTGAAACGTGGACCCGGGGTTTGTCTTCGTCCGGAAGGCGAGGCAGCCACACGGGAATGATTGTCTCAAAGGCAGACGCTGGTGCCCACAGGCCCTGGGACCAGGAGGCAGGGTCACGGGGAGGGAGGGCTGGGCGCATTATTCCCCCTCCTCCTGGGAAATGCCAGGTCAGTTCTCTCTCTGGTGAAAGGAGAGAAGGGAGGCAGGCGGGGGCCGAGGTCTGGGCAGCCCTCTCCTGGGGATGGCCCCGTCCACAGCAGCATCAGGTTTTCCCTTCATTCTTCTCTGAAACAAAACACCTATTGTCTTTTCTCTTAAACACAGTGCGGCTTGCATCTCCAGACAGGAATAAACGTTCCCTACCCCCCCCCCGCCCCCACCCTCCCCCCCCCCCCCCCCGCTGCCCGTCTGTCTGCCCCACTCTGTTTACTGTATCTGCTTGTTTTCTGTATTCTGGACTCCTGGGGCCTTGGGTCTGGACAGACTGCCCCAACCCCATGGCCCTCCAGCCCCTGGAGCCGGCTAAGACGCCCCTGTGAACCCCTTCGATGACGAGTCAATCCATCCAGAGCCCGCGCCCACCAGTTCATCACCGCACCTCGGACGCCAGGCCAGGTCCTGGACAGCTGGGCCTGCCCTCCCGGCGCCAGGCTGCTGCGTGTATCCCCACGAGGCCACACTGAACTCACCCTCTCCTTCCTGTGAAAGCCCCAGCCAGATCAGAACTCTGGGCCACGTTCTCTGGGCTCCTGAGTCTGCCTCCCGGCCCGCACGGGGGCTCCCCTCTGTGGCCCTGCACGCCCCTTCTCCTGGGACGTGCAAGCAGGAAGTTGTTCCTTCAAAGGCAGTCTCCTCTCTCTCATGGGCACAAATCCTGGGACACATTTTATTTTATTCTCTCTCTCTATATATATACACATATATATTTATTGATTGCAGAGAGGAGTGAAGAGGGAGAGAGTGCTAGAAACATCAGTGATGAGAGAGAATCATTGATCTGCTGCCTCCTGCACACACCACACTGGGGACCGAGCCTGCGTGCAGCCTGGGCCTGTGCCCTGACGGAATCGAACCGTGACCTCCTGGGTCATAGGTCAGCCCCGGAGCCACGCCAGCAGCCCGGGCTTGGGGACACGTTTGGAACACAGATGCCGTGCTGCTGCGGCGGCGGCGATGAAGGACGGGCCACCGGTGCGGGGACGCAGGAGCTGGACAAGGCGGGCAGTTGGGCTCTGGGGGACGTGGTCCTACCCACACTGGACACACACAGAGGCATGTGCTGCCCTAGGCCCGGCCCCCCACGTCAGGCCTTCAGACGGCATGGCCCTGGGCACCTCGGGGACACAGCAGGTCCGCACAGCGGCGTGGACTCCCAGAGGGCCCCATCGTTTTGTGGAAGTCGCTGAACTAAGACACTTAGTCCCTGCACCGTCTCACGTCCCCTCTGGTTGGGGTGGCGCTGGGGAGGCGGGTGCCTTTGGGATCTGACTGAGGGGAGTCGAGCTGTGGGAACAGTGGCCGGGGTTAGCTGAATGTGTTGTCTGGGTCACTTGCAGTCCCTTCTCTGCACAGCGAGGTTAGCGCCGGACATCCCGGCAGAAACAGCGTGAGGAACACCCGGCAGGCAGAAACAGCCTCTGGAGCACCCAGGGCAGTTAACCGCGGGGATCACACTGGCTGCTGGGAGAGGGTAAACGGCTGCAACTTGACAGGAAGTGCTGGGTCGGCCAGATAAACTGCAGCCGCGCAGCCATGGGACCAGGCCGGGATCAGAGGGTCATCTTAGATGGCACCGCCCCGAACGCCCCGAACCTCTCCAGCTGGCGGGTGGAAGAAGCTCGACAAAGTTCTCTCCAGACTTGACAGCGGAGGTGAGGTGAGCGGCGCGGGCGGTCCAGCGGAGCGACTGTGAAACAGCACCTCCCTTTGCTTCCCAGCCTCCTGTTCCAAAAGGACTCGGTGCTTTCTCTTTGCTCCCTGGGAAATGATATTGCAAAGTCAGTGTAAAAAGAGACAAGACAAAATTAAAAAGTGTCATGGCCCCGAAGAGTTTGTCTCTGGGGTTGAGCGTCATGGCCCTATGAACCAGGAGGTCACAGCTCCATGCCCGGTCAGGACACAAGCCCAGGTTGCCGGCTTGCTGGGCCGCCCCTCCGTAGAGCCGGGTGCCCAGCAGGGCTGGGGGTGGGATCCACTGCCAGGAGGGAAGGAGGGGCGCCGGCGCCTCGGCCTTCCGGCCTTCCCACGGGAGAACTGATGGGAGGGGCCCCTGGAAGGCCATCCGCAAACAGGCAGGCAGCCACAGCCTGGCGGGCTGCAGGTCCTGCGGACGCTGGCTGAGGCATCAGTCCCGGTTTGCGGTGAGGACGGGGCCGGGCGCCTGGGGTGCTGCTGACAGGGAGTCCGCGCGTCCGAAGACCCCCAGGCCCGCCCAGCCCAGGGCCGTTGCCATCGCCCTCTTCCTCTCCCGTGGACGCCGGCCTGGCCCCGAGTTCAGCCCAACCGGGGGCCTCGGGATGTGCCGCGCGCTCGCTGGGTCGCCCTGCGCAACCCGGAGTCACAGGCGGGATCCGGGGACCGCGTGGGAGGAGTCCCTCTGCGCAGACGCGCTCCCGGGAGCCGCAGGTGCCGACGCCTCGCGTCGATGTCGGGAGGCCGCGTGCGCGTGCGAGGCAGGCACCGTCCTGCTGGCCAGGCAGCCCCACACGGCGCTGTCGCGACCCTGACTGGGACCCCAGCGCCGCAGGCCCGCCCGCCTCCCGCCCGGGCCCCGCCTCCCGCCCGGAGGCACGCCCCTCCCCAGGCCCCACCCCTCAGGACCGCCACGGTAGGCCCTGCTTCCTTAGGCCCCGCCCCAGGCCCCTCGGCCCCGCCCCCGCAGCCCTCACTTCCGCGTCAGCCCCGCCCCCAGCTTGACTCGGCGGGCCCCGCCCCGTATCCCGGCCCCGCCCCGATGCCGCACCCCTCTCGGCCTCGCATCCTGCCCCGCCCCGCCGCCGGGCCGGCTCGGTCCCGAGAGTGCGCGCCTGCGCAGTGACCGCGGGCGCAGTCGGAAGCCCGGCGGACCGGACCACGGGGGCACCGCTGGGACCACGGCCTCTCCGGCCCGCAGCGCGGGTCTGGGCCGCCCGGGTCGGAGATGGCGGCGGCCGAGTCCGGGGCCCGCACCTGGCTTGGCGGCGCCTCGCCGCGCCCGGGCAGCCCGGCTTCCAGCCCCGACCTGGACAGGGGAGGCCGTGCGCGGCCGGAGCAGGGGCCGGGGTCCGGGCCGGGGTCGGGGCCCGAGCGGGCAAGCGCCAGGTCCCCGGGCCCCGCGGCGCTGGGCCACACTTTCCGGAAGGTGATGCTCACCAAGCCCACCTTCTGCCACCTCTGCTCCGACTTCATCTGGGGGCTGGCCGGCTTCCTGTGCGACGGTGAGCGCCACGACCCCATCGCAGCCCGCAGCCCGCAGCCCCGGGGCGGCCGGGCCCGCACCTCTGGCCTCTGCACGCCCAGCGGTGGCTTCCCGCGGGGCAGGAATGTGCGGGCCAGAGCCTCCCCCGAGAGGTGGTGAAGACCAGCTCTGCTAGGGTTTGGGGGCGTCCCTGCCTGCGCCCCTCCGACAGGACTCCCTGGACGTCCTTACCTGGGTCAGGATCCAACGGGGGAAGAGAGTGGGGGCCCCGCCTGGGGCAAGGCAAGCGAGGGGCAGGTGCAGTGACTGGGAGGGAGGCCAGCGCACCGGAGCAGCCCACTCCTCCTGCGGGGCTGCCTGGCACTGGCTCCGATGCTCTGTGCTGGGCCCTCCGCCCAGGGGCTGCCTGATGTCTGCTGCTCGGATTTGGCTCCAGCACAGCCCTTCCCAGGCTGCTGTCCCACCTGCGGCGTGTCCCGACAGGGCTCCCATCCAGCTGCCAAGCGTCTGGGCGAAAGGGCCCTCCCTCCTCTGGCTCCTGGACAGCCCAGGGTAGGAGGGAGGCGGGGGGGGGGGGGGGTGCCTCCAGGGCCTGCTGCCTTCCAGTCCTGCCCCCTCCCTCAGCCACGTGGGAGGTGGCAGGGTGACAGGGAGACAGGCAGTTGGTTCTGGGGACAGAGGGCACTAGGCAGGGGTCTGTAGAGCCTTGGCCCCTCACACAGGATGCCTTCTGCCAGGGTACATGGCATGGTTGTCCTGACCATTCCCCCCCGGGGCTGCCCCAAGGTGGCCTGGCAAGCTGGCCCGGGGGTGGTCACCCCTGGCTTCCATCATACCGGAAACATGGCACTGCCCTGCCTCCCCTCGGGAGTCCCGGGAGGCTCTCCTAAGGTGAGATGTGTTTGTGCAGGCCACTCAGCTCCCGCCTGAGGCTCGACCCAGGGTCCCCAAATAGGTGAGAGGTGAGGGCGGGGCCCCCCACACAAGTGAGAGGTGAAAGCAGGGCTCCAGCAGCTCATTGGAAGAAACAGCACGGTGCGGGGGCGGGATGTGGAGAAGGGGCTGGTGATCTTGGCAAGCAGAGGCCTGACCCGGATGCGGGAGGAAGACACCCCCCCCCCCCCCCCGCCAGGAGCACCAGGACGTGGGTGGGGTGATGGGCGCTATCTTCGTGGGCCAGAGGAGGAAACTGGGCACCGCCTGCCCACAGCACTGCCTTCTGGGGCAGAGCTGGTCCGGGTGCCGGGAGGGGAAGCTGGTAGGGGCTCACTGCTCGGCCCTGTGTCTCCACATCTCCCACCCGAGCCCGGCTGCTTCTGGAATTTTCTGTGAAGCAAGGCCGCGGGCTGCTCCTGCCCGGAGCTTGTCTGCCTCCCTCCAGGGAACGGGTGGGCTGGGGCTGCCGGAGGCCCGGTGGGCAGTCTTCCTCAAGCCCTGCAGCCTCGTCCATGCCCCCCCCCACCCCCCGCCAGGTCCCCATCCTCACAGGCCCTGCCCGCTGTATGTGCCACCAGCGGCTGCTCCAGCCACTCTTCTTGAGGTCCCTGCTTCTGTTCACCTTGGGGTCCATCCCACAGCTGAACCATAGTCTCGCTGGGCCTCTCCAGGATGGGTGGGGGTGCCCCCATGCTTCTTGGGTGGGCCTTGGGAGCACAGCACAGTCTGAGGGCTCACTGCTTTTAGGGCCTCTGGGCCGTCCACCCCGCTGGACAGGCACATGCAGCCCTCACCAGGCCAGCTGTCCAATGGGCCTCAGTGGGGTTCTGGTGTCACAGACTGGCTGTGGGTCTCAGCAGGCACACACGGGGTGTGGGAGGGGTAACTGGGTGTATGCCACTGTGTGAGTGAGGGAAGGGTGTCCCTTTCCAAGCTGGTCTGGCGGGTCCTGCCTGTAGGGGTCCTATCTGCCTGCCTGCCCTTGCAGAGCCTGGAGGAGAGCTGAGCCAGTGTGTGGGAGGAGGCCCACTCTTGGGGTACCAGAAATGTCATCCAGGATGGTCAGAGTCACCAGGCCCCTGCCCCCCAATCTGGGCTCTCAGGACAAGGGGTGGGGGGGGCAGAGGATCAAGGTGTCCCTCTGTGCTTTGGGGGGGTCTGTTGCTATGGCTTCCCTCTCCCCCATGACCGTGGTGGTGAGTGGGCTCTCGGGGGGAGATGGCGGGAACCACACCCCCACAATGGGATGAGGCAGGGACTGCCCTGACTCACCCAGGCAGGAATTGGCCCATCAGCCAGGGCCGACTGCACCCACTGTGACGGGTTCTCTGCCCTGGCAGAGCACTGGTCCCCTCACGGCCCTTGGGGTGCCGCTGGCTGAGGCTCCCCATCTGCATGCCAAGCCGGGGTCTCTGGCCTGACTCCCAGCTCTGTTCCCACAGTCTGCAACTTCATGTCCCATGAGAAGTGCGTGAGGCAGGTGAAGACCCCGTGCACCGGCGTGGCGCCCAGCCTGGTCCGAGTGCGTATGGATTCGGGCTGCCAATCAGGCCAGCGGGCAGAGCGGTGGGAGGGGCATGAGGGCTCTGTGGGCGGGGCCTGGGTGGTGCAGGGCCTCAGGCTGGGTGGGTCCCCGCCGAGAGCCGCAGCCAGGCCTCACTGCCCACTGTGCTCACCTGTGTCTTCCGCGTCCCGGTGCGGCTCCTGCCTGTCGGTGGGCCCGCCTCCCCCTCGGTTTCATCTGGGTTGCCCCAAATGTACCACAAGGGAACAGACCCAGGGAAGTGGTCAGTGCCGGGACTCCCTGGGCAGCGGCTGGGCAGGGTGGCCCCCAGCAGAAGGGGCTTCCTGAGGTCGCAGTGGGGGGCCCTGCACAGAGAGTGGGGAGGGTCGCTGCGAGGCATCCCCGCAGAACCCCTCATAGCACCTTGGGAAGAGTGCGCAGGAGAACCGGGCTGCGGTGGCCAGGCAGTGGGTGGGTGGTGAGGGGGCTCTCGGTGTAGAGGGCGGGGGGGGGGGGGGCTGCGGTGGCCAGGCAGTGGGTGGGTGGTGGGGGGGCTCTCTGGGGTGTAGAGGGCGGGGGGGGCTGCGGTGGCCAGGCAGTGGGTGGGTGGGGGGGGGGCTCTCGGTGTAGAGGGCGGGGGGGGGGGGCTGCGGTGGCCAGGCAGTGGGTGGGTGGTGGGGGGGCTCTCTGGGGTGTAGAGGGCGGGGGGGGCTGCGGTGGCCAGGCAGTGGGTGGGTGGTGGGGGGGCTGGGGGTGTAGAGGGCTGGCGGGGGTGGGGGGGCTGCGGTGGCCAGTGGCCCCCAGCTGAGGGGGCTGAAGCTGTGCGCACCCCCCTCCCCAGGTCCCCGTGGCCCACTGCTTTGGACCCCGCGGGCTCTACAAGCGCAAGTTCTGCGCCGTGTGCCGCAGGAGCCTGGAGGCGCCCGCATTCCGCTGCGAAGGTACCGCTGGCTCAGGGCCCTGGTCCCTGCTGCCCGGACGGCCTGGCGGCGGGTGGAGGGTAGAGTGGCTCGAGGGACCTGGTGGAATGTTCTGGATTCTGGAGCTGCCCAGGCAGGCGGCAGGCTCAGCAATGAGGCTGCAGGTTGAGGGGGGCCGGCTTGGAGAGGTGGGGGTGTCCCAGGCCCAGGAAGCTTGCCCTTAGCGGGGCTGGGGCGGGACCCAGGCCTAGCAGAGAGGCCGGCAAGAGGCCCCTAACCCTGCCCACCCCTCAGTGTGTGAGCTGCACGTTCACCCCGACTGTGTGCCCTTCGCCTGCAGCGACTGCCGCCAGTGCCACCAGGACGGGCACCGGGACCACGTGAGCGCTCGGCAGGGTGGGGTGGGGTGGGGTGGGGTGGCGGCGGGGCCGCAGGGAGCCTGCTGACGACCCCCCCACCCCCAGGACACGCACCACCACCACTGGCGCGAGGGGAACCTGCCCTCGGGTGCGCGCTGCGAGGTGTGTCGGAAGGCGTGCGGCTCCTCCGAGGTGCTGGCCGGTCTGCGCTGCGAGTGGTGCGGCGTCCAGGTGGACGGGGCGGGCTGGAGGCCGGGGAGGGACCCGCGGGAGGGGTGCCGCGTGTCCTGATGGGCGGGATGGGGGGGGTCCCTTCTTTCATTTGGCGACTGCTCTTTTGGGGTAGGGATCCCCGTTGTACATAGAGGCGGGTTCTCTGTGGTGGGAGCCCTCAGTCCCGCGTGGGCCCTGCGGGATCGCTGAGGGCAGCCTGGCCCCGGCCCCCCAGGCAGAGGCCCCTGGCTCAAGGCCGTGCCCCCCAGGTGCACACAGTCTGCTCCCTGGCGCTCGCCCCCGAGTGCACGTTCGGGCGCCTGCGGACCCTGGTGCTGCCCCCCGCGTGCGTGCGACTGCTGTCCCGCAACTTCAGCAAGACGCACTGCTTCCGCATCTCTGAGCGCGCCTGCCCCGAGCCATGTGAGCTGGGGGTGGGCGGTGGGGGGGGGGAGCCCGCGGGGGCTGGACCTCGAGTGAGGCCCGTGTGTGCATCCACAGACGAGGGGGACGACGGCGAGGACGGAGGCGACCCCGCAGGCTTGGGCAGGGCGGTGCCGGTGCCAGAGTCCAGTACGTGCCCTTGGCCGCCGCCCCGCCCCCCACCCACCCCGACCCCGACCCCGACCCCTTCCCCGTCCCGGTCCCCGATCCAGCCGTCAGGGTTCACACCTGCTTCGCTCTGGCCCAGACAAGCAGACCCTGAAGATCTTTGACGGCAGCGACGCAGTGCATCGGAATCGCTTCCGCGTGGTCAGCGTCCCCCGCCTGGCCGGGAGCCAGGAGGTGCTGGAGGCTGCACTGCGGGCCTACTACATCACCGAGGACCCTCAGGGCTTCGAGCTGCGGGCACTCCCCTGGCCGCTGCAGGCCGGCGACCCCGGGGCCGGAGGGCAGGCCGGGAGTGGCAGGACTTCGGAGGAGGAGGGTGGCAGGGGCCCCAGGTCCCGAGAAGTCACCCCTGAGGCCTGGGTCATCCGCACCCTCCCTCGAACCCAGGATGTCCTGAAGATCTACCCTGCCTGGCTCAAGTGAGGCCCAGGCTCCATGCACAGAGTCTGCTTGCAGGGGTTGGGGGGTCGGGAAGGGTTGGGGGGCTGGGCTGTGCAGCCCCAGCTCCTGAGCGTGTCCCCTGCAGGGTGGGTGTGGCCTATGTGTCCATTCGCGTGACCCCAGAGAGCACTGCGCGGACCGTGGTGCTGGAGGTCCTGCCGCTGCTTGGGCGCCAGGTATGTGCGCTGGGCTGCCCTGGCCCCACCCCGGGTGGGTGCCCCCGGGTGTACTGGGAGGTAGGGCTGGTCCAGGCCTGACACCCCGACTCTTCCCCCACAGGCCGAGGGTCCTGAGAGCTTCCAGCTGGAGGAGGTGCTCATGGGCAGCAGGCAAGGTGAGGGCTGGGCCGGGTCGGCAGCTGTCTGCTCACGCACGCTGCACGGTGCCCGCGCTGACGGCCGCGCTCCCCCCTGCAGTGCAGCGGACGGTGCTGGCCGATGAAGAGTCTTTGCTCAGCCGGCTTCGGGACATCCGGCAGGTCAGTGGTGTGAACGCTGGCCCCTGGGAGCCACTGGCCTCTGGCCACGGTCGCTACCTCATAGAGAGGACCCCAGGGCCGCCCGGGGGCAGCTGACCATCTAGGCCTCCCTCCCAGGCCTGGCACGTCCATCTGCTACCCAACAGAAGGTGGGGTTTCGGGCCACAGGCCCCCTGAGTCCCCCGAGGGGCCTGCAGGGAGGAAGCCTGTGTCTTCCGTCCTCTCCTCTCTCTTCTTCCCAGGCCCCCTTTCTGGGTGGAGGTGGCCGGGCCTGGAGTGGGGTGCTGCCCTGCCCTGTGCTCAGCGCTGCCCTGCTCCCCCCTCCCCCCCCCCCCACAGATGTCCCTGCGGCAAATGAGTCAAACGCGCTTCTACGTGGCTGAGAGCAAGGCTGTGGTCCCCCGAGTCTCCCTGTTCGTTGGTGGCCTGCCCCCCGGCCTGTCCCCCCAGGAGTATGGAAGCCTGCTGGACGAGGCCGTGGCCACCAAAGGTGTGACCACCTGGGCTGGCCTGGGGCTACAGCCACTGGGGACCAGAGGGGGCCCTGAGACAGACTGGGGGCTGCCGGACGGGGCCAGGCCCCCTACTCCCCCGCCGCGGCCACAGCCTTCCCCACCCGTGGTCTCTCCTCCTGGGGCTCAGAGGGACACCTCCTCTGCGGGGCTCTGAGCCTCCGGAGGCCCAGTCTCTGCTCTGGGCTCTGGGAGGCGGGGAGGGGCTGTGCCTGGAGTTGGGGGTGGCCCTTCCTGGGGTCGCTGGCCCTGCCACGTGGGTGCCGTTTCCCCTGAGCACAGGGCTGGGCCGGCATGGCCTCCGCCTCCCTGACCCGCCCGTCTTTGCAGCTGGCCTGGTGACCCTGAGCCACGCGTACTCCTCCCAAGGTGAGCGCCCCGCCCTGGTCGTGAGGCCGGAAGTCGCTCCTTGGGGTTAAAGGGAAGAGCCCCGCCCTTGGCCGCGTGAGCCACGGGTGAGGGTGCGTGTGTGGTTCCCTGGCCCTCGGGGTCATGCTCTGCTAAACCATGACGAGGCCAGAACACTGCCATCTGCCCCTGGATTCGCATCCTTGTCACGGAAAACTTTTCATCTCCCAGAAACCAAGTGGGCCCGTCCCCCGTGGGTCCCGGGGGCTGGGGGGGGAGGGGGGCGGTGTTCTGTCCTGCATCCCGAGAGCCCCCTCACCTCCACCCACAACATCCTGGCCGCCCGTGAGGCTCCCCTGGGGTGGTGGGCCTGCACCCTCTGGACGCCCTGGGGTGGCGGACCTGAGCCTGGCGTGCCCCCGCTCACGGCCCACCTGCCCCAGGTGCCGTGGTGCTGGACGTGGCCTGCTTTGCGGAGGCCGAGCGGCTGTACATGCTGGTCAGGGACACGGCTGTGCAGGGCCGGCTGCTGACCGCCCTGGTGCTCCCGGATGTGCTGGTGAGTGGGAGCTGGGCCTGGGGGGACGGGGCTCCCACTGCTGCTTTTCTCTAATGCTTGGGCATCTGCCCCACACGCCCAGTTCACACATGAGAGGCCTCCATGGACCAAGAGGACTTCCCACACGCCCTTGCCCGCCCTGGGGTCCCTGGGCCTGGCCCCCCTGCCCGTGCCCTTGGCCGCCTCGGCCAGCAGGTGGCACTCTCTAACCAGATACCGTCCTGCAGACCCAGCACTGCCAGAGAAAGGGTGCCTAGAGGAGGGGTGCCAGAGGAGGGCGCCTGGAGGAAGGTCCCTGAAGGAGGGTGCCTGGAGGAGGGTCCCGGGAGGAGGGTCCCTGGAGGAGGGTGCCTGGAGGAAGGTGCCTGGCGCCAGCCTGGGACGAGGGTGGGCTCCACCATGGCACATGGGTCAGGGCAGGGTGCAGGGTCCCCAGGCATCTGCAGCTGCCCTGTCCAAGGGTCCAAGGGAAGCAGAATGACAGCTGTGACCTGAGCGTGACTGAGTGGGTGATGCCTGCAGGTGCCTGCTGCCCCTCCCCCTCAGTGGGCTCAGGACAGGGTGCCCACCAGCCCTGGGCAGAGCTGGCCGATGCCAACTTGCACTTCCCTCCCGGGAGCCTCCTGCCCGGTGAGCGGAGAATGGTGCTGCAGGCAGCTCTGCCCGTGGGTCACTCGTCACCTCGTGTGTCCTGGGCTACTGTGTTAGTGCCAACCTGTATGTCTCAGCCAACAGCCACCTTCCTGTGGGGACCCCGGCTTCCTGCCCGCTGTCTCCTGGGCATGGTGTTCTGGAGATGGGGAGGAGGGCTTCGTCCTGACCCTGAGGGGAAGCGTGTGGCCTCCCTGTGACCTGGGCTCCTGGCTGTTGTGTGGTGGGTGGGGCCCTGGGAGCAGCGGCCTCCCAGGCTGCACACCAGGAGGCTCTAGGGGGGCCAGGGTCCAGCCTGGCTGTGCGGCCTGGACGAGGCAGTGGGCGAGGTCTTGGGAGCGTGTCAGTGGCTGGGCCTCGGCCTGCCAGCTAGAGCCCCCGGTGGCCGCTACCCCTTCTGCCTCCGGGTCCCTAGAGGTCAGGGGTGGGTGTCCCTAGAGACCAGTGGCGGGGTCCCTGGAGGTCAATGCTGTGTATCCCTAGAGGTCAGTGGCAGGGTCCCTAGAGGTCAGTGGCAGGGTCCCTAGAGGTCAGTGGCAGGGTCCCTAGAGGTCAGTGGCGGGGTCCCTGGAGGTCAATGCTGTGTATCCCTAGAGGTCAGTGGCGGGGTCCCTAGAGGTCAATGCTGTGTATCCCTAGAGGTCAGTGGCGAGCTGGGATGCTGTGTGGGCCCTGGGCCCTTTCCTGGGGAGGGGGCTGCTCTGGGTGGGCTCAGGCCAGGTGGTGGAGGGGTGGGGGCAGCCCCTTCCCAGGCAGCAAGGGGGGGCGACGCCTGCCGTAACTCGGCCCCGTCTTGCAGCACACGAAGCTGCCCCCGGACTGCTGCCCCCTCCTCGTGTTTGTGAATCCCAAGAGCGGGGGCCTCAAGGGCCGTGACCTGCTCTGCAGTTTCCGGAAGCTGCTGAACCCGCACCAGGTCTTCGAGCTGACCAACGGGGGGCCTCTGCCTGGGTGAGTCTGGCAGGGGCCCCGCCCCTCTCACACCTGTCTTGGGGTTCGGTGTCTCCGGTGGGGTGAGCTGCAGCCCGATGGGCCGCCGGCCTCTCCTCCTGCTTGTGGCAGACAGTCCCCACCTCCCTCCAGGCTCCACGTGTTCGCCCAGATGCCCCGTTTCCGGGTGCTGGTGTGTGGAGGGGACGGCACCGTGGGCTGGGTGCTTGCTGCCCTGGAGGAGATGCGGCACCAGCTGGCCTGCCCGGAGCCTGCTGTGGCCATCCTGCCCCTGGGCACAGGTGGGGCAGCCATGGGTGTGGTGCGGGGCCTTGCTTGTCCTTCCTTCCTGTCCTGTCAGTTGATGCTGGGGGCGGGGAGGGGGTTCCGAGTCAGGCTGCCTCTCGCACCCCAGGCAATGATCTGGGCCGGGTCCTCCGCTGGGGGCCGGGCTACAGCGGCGAGGACCCACTCTCGGTGCTGGTGTCGGTGGACGAGGCCGACGCCGTGCTGGTGGACCGCTGGACCATCCTCCTGGATGCTCACGAGGCTGGCGGTGCCGAGAACGGTGTGGCAGACCTGGAGCCCCCCAAGGTGCAGCGTGCCAGGGAGGGAATGGTGGCCGGGGGCCCCGTGGGTGACCCTCCCTGGCCATCCCCTTTAGAGAAGGGGACTTGAGGCTGGGAGCAGTGGCTGCCGGCAGTGGCCCTGCGGGCCGGGAGCCCACTCACTGCACGTGCCGTGTGGTCCTCTCCCTGTGCCGGCGGCTACCAAGCAGGCCTTCACGGAGGGGCAGCACCCAGCACGCGGGGCCGCCGGGCTGGAGCGGGGCGCCGGGAGGGCTGCCCAGGCCACGGAGTTGTCTGCCCCCAGATCGTGCAGATGAGCAACTACTGTGGGATCGGCATCGACGCGGAGCTCAGCCTGGACTTCCACCAGGCGCGGGAGGAGGAGCCCAGCAAGTTCACGAGCAGGTGCCCGAGCGGGAGCCGGGCTGCTTGGGCAGAGCAGGGCTGCGTGGTGGCCACCCCGCCCGGGTCGTGCCCAGCAGCACGGAGAGGTGCCGGCCCAGGCCCACCCGGTAACGGCAGGTGTGTCTCCTGCAGGTTCCACAACAAAGGCGTGTACGTGCGCGTGGGGCTGCAGAAGATGAGCCAGGCACGCAGCCTGCACAAGGAGATCCGGCTGCAGGTGGAGCAGCAGGAGGTGGAGCTGCCCAGCATCGAGGGCCTCATCTTCATCAACATCCCCAGGTGCCGGGGGGGAGGGGCTCTCAGGCTCTGCCCAGCAGCAGGCTCGGCTCCCCCCCCGGGGCGGGCGTGGGGCCCTGTGCAGCCTGCACCTCACCCACGCACCCTCCTCCTCTCTGCACAGCTGGGGCTCAGGGGCTGACCTGTGGGGTTCCGACAGCGACTCGAGGTTTGAGAAGCCTCGGATGGACGACGGGCTGTTGGAAGTGGTGGGGGTGACCGGTGTCATGCACATGGTGAGTGTGGGGGCGGGGGCGGGGCGGGCCCAGGTGCTGCCGCCGAGTGCTGAGCCGCCTGCCCGCCCCCTCCCCCCAGGGCCAGGTTCAAGGCGGGCTGCGCTCCGGCATCCGCATCGCCCAAGGGGCCTACTTCCGGGTCACCCTCCTCAAGGCCACACCCGTGCAGGTGGACGGGGAGCCCTGGGTCCAAGCTCCTGGCCACATGGTCATCTCAGCCGTGGGCCCGAAGGTGAGTCGTGGGGTGCACCAGATGGGCTGGCAGGCGCGGTGGGAGGGCATGGGGCCCAGGTAGGGCCAGGTGAGCCCTTGAGGGCACCTGCCTCTCCTCTGGAAACGAGCCCCCAGGCCTCTGAAGGAGGCGTGTCTGCTGGGCCGTGGTGGGGCTTGAGCCCCAACCCCACAGGCCACAACCACGTGGTCCCCACTCCTTGCCCTTCTGTGGAATGGGCTGAGATGACACTGGGGGTTCTGGGGCCCTTGGCTGGGCCTGCAGCATCCTGCCCTCTGACCCACCTGCCCCGGGACAGGTCCACATGCTCAGGAAGGCCAAGCAAAAGCCCAAGAAGGCTGGGACCCCCAAGGATGCCCGAGTGGATGAGGGGCCTATCCCCGAGGGGGGCCCCAAGTAGAGGAGGCGCTAAGCAGCCCAGCGGCAGGCAGTGGATGGACGTGTCTGCAGCCCTGATCTTGGGGTGCCCCTCCCCACACCCTTGCCTCCCAACCAGTGACGGGTGGGCAGGAGCTCCGCCGGCCTGAGCGCTGTGCCTGGACCTCCTCTGTCCCCTGGGTGGTCCCAGGTGCTCCTGGGGCAGTGGCTCCGAGGGTCCCGTGTGCCCAGCGGAGACATGGGGGCCCGCCCCCACCAGCTCCTCTGGCTGGACCCGTCCCCCGAGCCTGGCTGTGGCCGGGAGTGGCGACTGCACTGCATAGGAGGCCGGTGGGCTGGCCCCCTTCCTGAGGATGGCGTGGTGCCTGGAGGCGGTGGGAAGCAGTGCCTGATGGGGCCGAGCGAGCAGACCTGTGCCCCAGGCCCAGAGAACACGGAGACGGGAACGTGGAGGAACCAGCTTTAGTTGCCAAGGACACTCGCACTTTGTTGTTTGCCAACAACGGACGTGGACATGGAGGCCCAGCAGGGGCTGTGGCTGCTGGGCCATGGGTCACCCCGAGGCCCTGGAGGGGGACCCACAGACCATGCCCTTCCCACTGTCTGGCCCGGTGCCAGGTCCTTTTGCTGCTATTTGCCCTGAGGTTTGGCTCAGCCTCAGACGTGTCCCCTGCCCCAGCTTCTGCCAAAGCCGCACTGACATGCACTGAGCAGCCTTCGTCCCGTGCACCCCCCCCCCGTCCTGTTAGCCTTTGTCCCACGGTGCTGCTGTGTCTAAGCCGTGGGTGGGGCTGTCCTGACGTCTACATGCGTCTGTGCCCTGAGGTGTCTGTGGCTTTGCACCTGCGCCTGCTGTGCCACACACGACCTGCAGCCCTAACTAGGTCGACACAATACAGTCTGGGCACAGCCTCCCTCGTCTCCTTCCTGTCTCTGCGTCAGGGCCACTCTGGGGAGGGTGGGCCAGGCCGGGTCATGGGGTCCCAGGACGGCCTGCCTGGCACAGAGGACCCAGGGCCACAGCACACCCACCTGCCCCATGCAGCCGCCCACGCCTGTGTGGGCCCGGGACACAGATGGGCGCGTGTCCCCACAAAGCCGAGTCCTGGCAGGGGCGGTGCTAGCAGGGGGCAGGGAGCAGTGGGGCCCTGGGGTCCGTGGTGTCCCGTGCGTGCGGGGCCAGGCCCCGCAGGGCCCGCAGGAGGGCCAGCGCCAGGCGCACAAGGAGCCGCAACAGCAGGAAGGCGAAGGGCACGGCGATCTGCATGCTGTGGAAGATGGCCGTGCTGAACCTGCTCAGCACGCAGGTGAGGGTGAAGGCCAGCAGGCTGGCGCAGGGGTACAGCGCCAGCTTGGCACACATGAAGGCGTGCTCCGGGCCCCCGAACCGTGCGGAGGGCCGCAGCGTCTCCGCCTCGTGCAGCAGGGCCGCGGTCCACATGGCCAACTGGAAGATGCCGGCGAAGAAGATGATGGCGCAGCTGACGCGCACGCTCTCGAGCTCGTCGCGCGGCTGCCGGGCGAAGGCCGAGGTCTGCTGGTAGGCCAGGGGCAGGCCGCCCACGAAGGCCAGCGAGAGCGTGTTGAGCAGCCCCATGGCCTGCGTGGCCTTGCGCACGTGCAGGAAGAGGGAGTGGTGGGCGAACCAGAGCAGGCCCACGGTGGCGAAGGAGCCGAAGTAGGCCAGGAACTGCGGCCCGTCCACGCTCAGCGCGGCCACCAGGCTGCCCTGGAACTTCTCCTCCACCACCTTGGCGTCCGGGACGTTGTCCTCACTGCGGAAGGGAAGAGGGCACCTGAGGAGCCTCGCACAGGTGTGGGTCCACGCCCGCCCCCAGGCTGCCGTCCGCACGGAACGCCAGCCAGGCAAAGGGGGGGGTGGGGGGGGCGGGGAGGGGGGACTTCCGGAACATGGAGTTTGTCTTAGCCCCGCTATCAGGGCTCAGGACGGGCCGTCTGTCCAGCCTCCGGCTGCGGCCTGTCCACTCGGGATGGTGAGGGGCAACTCTAACCCCGAGGCCGTGGGGGCCGCTGCCCTCGGGCGCAGCCGGGAGCCTGGGCAGCTCTCTGGTCCCCCTGCTGAGGCGCCCAAGACGCCCCCGGAGGGGTGCTGCACATGTCAGCGGGAGGGAGCTGGCCTCCAGGGTGGGAGGAAGCAGGACACAGCGCCCAGGGGACCCATGAGGCCCTCAGGGCCCGGAGGGTAGGGTGGAAGCAGTAACATCCCTCCCCAACCCCAGCCAGTCCACACGCCGCTCAGGCGGGGCCCGAGCCAGCCACAGGTCATTTCGGAAGCTTAGGTCTAGGCCTCAGAGATCGGTACCAGCGCACGCTTACTCCCAATGTTAAAACTTACAAGTCACAGTGAGAAGAGCTACCAAGAGAGAATTAGACTTCAGACTGACAGACACAGACCACGGAGTCAGGGTTTCCAACCCGTCAATGAAACGGGGTCTGCTGAAACTCAGCCACGAACACAGGCTGGGAGACGGAGGGAGACCCTGGTCAGCGTGCCCAGCGCGCGGCCCCACACACCAAAGGGTTGTGGGTTCGGCTCCTGGTCGAGGGCACGTGCCTGGGTCGCAGTTCGATCCCCGCCCCTCCTGGGTGTGTGCACGAGGCAACCAACCGACGTGTCGCCCTCACGTTGATGTTTCTGTCTGTCTCTCCCCCTCCCTCCCGTCCACTCTGAAATCGATGGGAGAAACATCCTTGGGTGAGGATTAACACAAAACCAGAGGGAGACTGACAGGAAGCAGGTAAACCTTGGGAGTAGAAGCAGGACCCAGAGGCGGGCGGTCAGGTGGGGCTGCTGGCAGAGACGCACAGCCGGGAGCCCCGCCCAGAGCGGAGTCCTGCTCCGGGGCTGAGGACCGGACCGGAGGCACCGCCTGCACAGGGAGCCCCGCCCAGCACGCCCAGGGTGGCCTGAGCAGGCCTCTCACCAGATGTCCAGGATGAGCAGCGTGGCCACGATGGCGTAGACCCCGTCGCTGAAGGCCTCCACCCGCTCTTTGCTGAGCGGCTCCTGCAGGTCAAAGGTGAAGAACTCCACGCTGGGGGCTGGGGGCTCCTGGGGGCCTGTGGGGTGGCAGGAGGAGCTCGCACCCTGTGGACCCTCCGCCCTCCTCCCCGAGGGGCCGGGAGCACGCAGGCGGTGAGGGGACCCCCAGGGGCGCCTGGTGCGGGCTGGGCCCTGGGGCAGCACCCGGACGCACCTGTGAGCCTGCCTCTGCACCAGCTGGCCGCCTTGCTGGCGTAGGGGAGGAAGATGACCGTCGCCATCAGCAGGTACGACTGTGAGACACAGACACATCAGATCAGCTCTGAGGGGCGGGGCACTGCCAGCGGCACAGGTGACAGCGGCACGTCCGAGAACGGCCCCGGGAGGGAGCAAGTGCCCACCAACCACTTCTGATACAGGACCACAGCTCCACTCAACGGGGAGTCCGGGGCCCCCACGCCCCGAGGCTGCTCGGCACCCCACAGGCGGGCACAGGACCGAGGCCGTAGCGAGCTGCCCCTCGCCCTCGTACCCACAGGATAGCTCCTCTCACACCGCCAGACACCCTGCTGGCGAGGAGCGGGCGCGGGAACCATGTGCACGGAGGCAGGAACGCACGAAGGTGCAGCCACTGTGGCAAACAGGAGCTCCCCCACATCACAGCCCACCCACAACCAGCAGTCCCACCTCCGAGCATCGCCCAGGAGTGAACACGGGTCCCGGAGGGGTCCGTGCACCCTGCTCGCAGCAGCCAAGGGAGGAGGGAGGGACGGCTAAGTGCACGGCCGGCTGGCACCATGGCCCATGACAGGGAGGACAAGCCAGGAGGACCTGACGCCTTGTGGACATGAACCGAGTGAAGCAGCGGCAGACATTCACGTGCCATCCTCCTGCGGCTGGGCCCTCCCCTCCTCACTAGGGGTGTCATCCTCCCCTCCGCCTTCTCCCCTTCACTCCCCCCGCCTGCTCTCCACCCCATCTCACCTCCCCCCTCACCTCCCCTTCCCGCCCCCCTCCCCCCCCCTCCACCCCATCTCACCTCCCCCCTCACCTCCCCTCCCCCCCCCCCCCCTCCGCTCTCCACCCCATCTCACCTCCCCCCTCACCTCCCCTTCCCCCGCTCTCCACCCCGCTCACCACTGGGTAGAAGAACAGGGAGAAGCCTGCGGCCAGGAAGCACAGAGCTGGGCCTCGGAGGACGATGTGCAGGATGCGCCGCCGGTAGAGGCCCCGGTGGGCGGAACGCCCGATCTGGGGGTTCAGGAGGTGGGGCAGGCTGAAGGCATACACCACGATCAGCGCCTGTGGGAGGGCTGGGCTGCAGGACCAGCAGAAGCCGGGGCCTCGGAGGGCGGGCTCACTGTGGACGTCCCGGGGCGCGGAGGGGACGGGCACCCCTGCTCTGTGCACGTGGGTCTCTTCACTCTCTCCCCACGGCACGGGGCCAGGCCTGCCTCTGGATACTCGGCTGCGGCCGCTGCAGGTGCCCAGGGCAGGCAGGCGCTCCATGGCACCCGTGCCTGGCGCTCCCTGCGCCCACCCCACCCTGCACCCTGCTCCGAGGGGCTGCCCGTAGGAGGCCAGGCGGGCGGGCGGCCTACCTGCACGGCCCCGATGGCGATGACGCACGCACAGAACAGGAAGATGCCCAGCGGCACCTCCGGGAAGGCCACCATCAAGGAAAACTGCAGCCAAAACACAAAGCAGGCTTGCAGCCGGGTCCAGGCCCGGGCGTCCCCACCAGGATGGCAAGTCCATCGGATGCTCGGCCCTTGGCGCTGAGACAGGCCCATGCCTGCGGCGCAGCCCTGCCCTCAGCACTGCCCTCCGCCAGGTGCAGAGGGAGAGGCAGGCGGGGTGGGGCCATATGCTGGGCATGGGCTGGGGGCCTGCGGGAGCTGGGAGTACCAATAAGCGGGGAGGGGGCGCCCCACATCAGCCTTGGAGGCCCAGGCACATCCCTGCCATGCAGGCTGCTAGGGCCCCTGGGCGTCCCCTCCTCCACCCGCCTGCACACCCAGGTGCCCCCTCCCAGGCAGCATGCCTGCCGGTCCCCCCCCCCCCGCCCCTCAGCCTCCTCTCCTCCTTGCCTGCAGCCCCCACTGGGCTGAGGTTTTGAGGATGGAGCATCTTGGGTCCTGAGTCCTCTCACCAGGATGGACCCCGGGGGCGGGGGCGGGGGACTCAGCGAGGCCTGGAAGTGGCCAGTACTCACCGTGAAGGGCAGGAAGGTGATGGTCATCATGCAGGCCTAGGGCAGGGGTGGGGAGTCAGGAGGGAGGAGGGTCAGGCAGGGCCCTCCAGGCTGGCTGGGCCCCCGCCCGCGCTGCCCACCCCCCGCTTCTCAGCGGGCCGGGCCGCGAGGAACGGGCTGTGATGGGGAGGAGGGCCCCGGCAGTCACTCCCCTCAGTGAAGGAAACTCACCAGGTTGAGCAAGGCCAGGGTGTCATCTATTCTCCCAACTACCTGGAACAACCTAAGTGGGTGAGAAAGGCCGGGCACGCCATCACCACGGGCCCAGCAGCACCATGGTCACGACACGCTGCCGTGTGCGGAGGCGGGAAAGACGGAAAGCACGCAGAGGGAACGGAGGTGCCCGGAGACCGCCGCGTCAGCATCTCCACGCGTGTCCGCTCCTTCTTCTCACTCGCAGCTGCTGCTCGAGCAGAAGCAGTTTATGGAGACCAACGGACGCGCGTGGCAGCGCTGGGGTCCATGTCCTTGCGCCGGGGCAGGCTGACCACGGGGGGCCGTCCCGCTCCCGCAGCCACACGGCCTGAGGTGTGAGGCCGCGCCGGGCGCACAGGAGCCCAGGCCTGGGAGGGAGGCCCTGCAGCCCACAGCCGACTTGCTCTTCAGGCCTCGGGCCCAGAGGCCATTTAGGGAAGGCAGCCCCAGCCTGGCCTGTGCGGCTCCGTGGTGGGTGACGTCCTGTACGCTGAAGGGCTGCCAGTCGGACGCGTCAGGCCCCTCCCGGGATGCGGGCTTGTCCCCCCACACGGGTGTGCAGGAGGCAGCCCATGTTTTGCTCTCATATAGCTGTTTCTCTCTCTCTTTCTCTCTATTTAAAAATCTTCTAAACAGTAAGACAAAAGTAAAAATAAACAAGGAATCCCTCTCAGGGTGGCCCACACTGCCCCTGCAGGACAGCTGCTCCCAGAGGGCTCCACGTCCTGTGGGTGAGGAAGCCAACGCGGACGCACACGCAAGCTCCCGGGTCGGCCCAGCAGCTGGAGACACACCCTGAGCCCTGCCCGCCTTCCTGCCCCTGGGTCTCCTCAGGGCTCGGACCTCAGGACGCGCTGCTCCTGGCCTGGGCTCAGCGGCTGAGTCCTCCACCTGGTGGTCCGTGTCCACCAGGGGCCAAGCCCCCGGTGAGGACAGGCCCTGGGTGAGGGATGGCCCCGGTGAGGGATGGCCCCGATGAGGGATGGCCCCGGTGAGGGCAGGCCCCGGTGAGGGCAGGATCTGCGCTAGCCTAGAGCCCAGACTCCAGCACAGGGTGTGGCCTCGGGTGAACCAGTGCAGCAGAGAGCCTGCCCAGCACAGTAGGATGGTCAGCGGGGGCTACGGCCACCCCGTCTCCTCTCTGTGAAGGCGGTGGCGGGTGGGGGTGGGGAAGCCGTCGCTTTGCTGAAAGCACTGAGACACTTAGCGCAAGTGCCAAGCCTAAAGCCCCCGCCCCACACCCATCAGCCAGAGCATTCTCCTCCCGGATGCCTCCACCCCAACTCCCTCCCTGGCGCTCGCTGGGGCTCTGCGTCCCCACAGCGCTGAGACCCTTTTCCCTCGGATCCTAAGGAAGCTTGTCTTGGGGAGCAGCTCGGCCCCAGGGCCCTGGCCACAGTCGAGAGCGTCCCTCCATCCTTCCTGTGCCCTGCCCTGTGCGTCCGAGGCAGCTCTAGAAGACGGCAGCGGTGCCCGCCCAGACCTGGGAGCTCTCCCCGTCACTGCCCCAGGCCCGGCCCGGCCATGTGCAGGGACAAAGCCAAGGCCTGGAGTGGGAACTGGGCGAAGGGGCAGCCCACTGCCCGATGGCCCTGGGACTTAGCCCAGGAAGCGAGGGGCAGCTCGCCCGCCCCCAGAACGGGACCTATGGGCACTGTGAGTGCACGCAGCTGCCCGTGACCACACCCGGGGGGAAAGCTGCAGCCCAGCCCAGCCGCACCTCGTGTGTGCCGCCCAGGCCACGGTCACGATGAGGAACGTCATCAGGTAGACGGCGATCCTGGTCGCCAGAAGTCTCTGGATGCTTCGGTCAAACTGTGGGGACAGAGCAGCCTCCGGTCAGGGTCAGGGGTCAGGTGGCTGCACTTACCCTCAGCATCACGGGTGTGTGGTTGCCCCCTGGGGGGCTGGGGAACAGGCACTGCTCCGGCCCAGGCAGACCCACCGCCCTCCTAGTGAACTCTCACCCGAACCCCAAGAGAGGAAAAAGCCACACCCAGCCCCCACGGCCCGTGGCATCCAGGCCACGTGCACTGGCTGGGACCAGACCACGGCCGTGCGGCGGCGTCCTCACCCCTCAGCTGAGAGGATCCACCAACTGCACGGGAGGAGGCACCCCAGGACTTTCGGTGTCTCCTGAAACCAGGTCCAGCTCCTAACTGTGCTATTTACCCTCCGGAGCAGAAATGCTCCACGCGGGCTGCTCAGGGGACTCTGCTGGCTGCCCACGGGGACTCTGCTGGCTGCTCAGGGGACTCTGCTGGCTGCCCACGGGGACTCTGCTGGCTGCCCACGGGGACTCGGCCTTAGGAAGAACACCCGTTCCACTCACTCCGTGACATTAACCTGTTTTTCACGCCATCAGCCACTAGGCCCTCACTCCGAGAACCCACAGCAGGGACCCGATGCCCTCCCTCCTAGCCTGTCCTAGGCTCCCCGCGCCCCCCCCCCCAACCTGTCCTAGGCTCCCCGCGCACCCCCCCCCCCCAGCCAGGTACTGAAGTGGACCCTCCCCGCACCAGACGCTATAGACTGTGCCCAAGTACCTGCTCGGGGGAGATCTCCGTGTGGGTCACAGGCAGGATCTACCAACAGACACAAAAGGAATGAGTGAGTGTGTCTCTAGGGCTTGGTGCTGACTTGTGTTGGGGGATTTGGGTCCCTGCTGGGCTGCTCCCCCCCACCACCACCCCCACCTTCGTAGCTGTCTGAGGGGCTGGGAGCCCAGGATGCTGCTGAGATGGGCCAGGCTCCACCCAAAGGCTGCCCGGGAGGGTGAGGCTGGGTCCCGTGGGAGTGGCTCTGGGTGGGGGCAGGCTCTGAGCTGGGTGCGGCCCCCACAGACCATGACGGTGGCGATTATGGACAGCAGTGCGTCACTGAAGCTGAGCATGCGATGGGAGTGCTGGGTCCCGTCGTCGTCATCGCCGGCTGCGTCCTCGTCCCCCGTGGTGGTTGTGGAGTCTCCCTGCACGTTGAGGGCTGGCTCTGGGGCCTGAGGCCCGGACATGGCGGGGCCTGGGAAGAGGCACAGGCCTGAGCCTGCTGAGTGCTCCTAGGCCTGCCCGGCGGGCTCTGCAGTGAGCCCAGCAGAGGGAAGCAGAATGCAGATCCACACCCGTGCTTGGCTCAGCAGTGAACGCCCCAAACCCTCCAAAGGGAGCAACTGTTAAACCCCACACGGACTTAGAAAGGGCTGTGGACTGCCCGGCGGGGTGCTGCAGGGGCCAGCGCATCGGCACCAAAGGGTCGCAGGTTCCATGCCAGGTCAGGGGCACATACCTGGGTTGCAGGTTTGACCCCCAGCATCCAATCAATGATTCTCTCTCTTTTTCTCCCCCTCTCTTACTTCCTTACCTTCCACTCTCTCTAAAAAGCAATGAAAAAAATACCCTCGGGTGAGGATTAAAAAAGAAAAAATGAAAGTGCTGTGGACTAACTGCGTGTGTCCCTGAAGAGTCACATGTGGAAGGAAGCCCTGGCCGGATGGCTGGGTGGTGGTGGGAGTGGGGTTAGATGAGGCCTCGAGGGTGAGGCCGGTGACGGGCTCGGGGCCCTGGTGAGCAGAGACCAGCGCCCGCTCTCCGCTGTGAGGACCGTGACAGGCTGTGGGCCAGCGAGCGGCCCTCCCCCAAAACGGGCTTGACCGCCACCTGGTCGCAGACGCCCAGGTAAGTTCCCGTCTGTGGTTCGTTGTTCTGGTGGCCCGAACCGGGACAGGAAGTGACAATGGATGAAGCAGAGCCACATGAATAAAACTCAGAAACAAGGCTGAGAGGAACAGGTCAAATGGCCCAACGATACAGGGTTGGGCCACAGACGTGAATGTTCACACAAAACCACCACCCACCTCCCACACGACTCCCACACGCGAGAACAAAACACGAGTGAGAACAGCGCCCCTTCGGGCTGCGCAGCAACCTGGCGGGAGGGCCGGGCACGGGCTGTAGCTGCCTCTCCCCCTCTCACTTTGCTCACTGCTCCAGGTTCTAAGAGCTTCTGACAAGTGCAGGACCTCCCACACAAAAGGAAGCGAGGGACGTCTCTTCGTAACCACAACCACACCGGGGTGTGCCCGAGCAGTCCCTCTGCGGCCAAGCCTTTCTCCACCGCAAACCCCGGCCACCGCTAAGTTCCCTATGTTTGTTTAAGAATGTTCTTATTGACTTTAGAGAGGACGGGAGAGGGAGAGAGACAGAAACATCCATGATGAGAGAGAATCATCAATCGGCCGCCTGCTGCACGCCCCCCACTGGGGATTGAGCCCGCAACCTGGGCCTGTGCCCTGACACGGAACTGAACTGTGACCTGGTTCTTAGGTCGATGCTCAATCACGGAGCCACACCAGCCGGGCTCACTAAGGTTGCTACTGTCATTTTGTCTTTTCCATGTTGTCCCCAGGTGGGCTTGTCCCCATGGCACCTCCCGAGTCCGGTTTCCCTCACGTACGATGATGCATGTAAGATCTACGCGTGTTTTGTGAGTACCAGTGTTTTCTCTGTGAAGTTAAGTGCTGGTGTGGATGGACCTATATGCTCCCCCACTCACCAGCTGTAAAAGGTGGATTGTGCTCAGTTTGGGGTGATTATCACTGAAGCCACACCCCTGCCTGCAGCAGCGTTATTCACAGCAGCTCATGGTGGAGGCAATCCCACGGTCCATCTGCAGGTGAGTGGTCAGCAAACACGTCCACCCGTAGAGCAGGATGCTGTGCAGCCTTAAAAAGGCAGGAAATCCCTGCAGACGCCGCAACATGGATGGGCCTCGAGGACACCACGCTCGACAAGTGGAGTGAGTGGTCACAAAGGATAAGCACTGTGTGACCTCACTTCCATGTGGAGAGACAGAGAGCAGAGGGTGGGTGCCAGGCACCCCTGCCCCTGTATCCCATTTACCAGACAAGTGCACGGGCTGGGAAAGCCACGTGACCTGTGTGCCATGCTAGCTCAGGTGCTGACCTTGGCCAAGTAAGGACATTGTCGAGTATGTTTTCTCACCCCCAAAAAGGGAGGGGGGGGGTTGCCAGACTGTGCTTTCTTCTCTCCGGTACCCTAGGATGGTAGAGAAAGACGTGTGAGCATCCACGTGCTGGGTAAACCAGGCTGCTATTCCTATCAAGATCCACGAACAAAGCAGCCGGTCCAGAAAGCGCTCTGATAGCTCAGCATTCGGGAGGATCGGGCTTTCGTGTGCATTTTTTCGGTTTGAGACCGAGTACTCCGTGGAGGGGTTGCAGCCGCAGGTGCCTACGGCACCCACCAGGTACAGAAACCAGCCGCGAGTTCGGTGAATGACCGTATGCCCCGAGGAGGCGGCTCCAGGTGATTGGTGACTCATGGGGTTCTGGGTCTGATGTTTCTACAGAAACTGGGAAACTGGGATTTTAAGTTTTTCAGCCTTTAGTAACAACCAATTCTTAAAAACAAACCCACTTCTGTGCCCCCCAACCCACAAGCCAGGGCCGTCCACGGGGCAACGAGTCTTACTCACTAAAGTCGCAGGGGCTGTGGGTCGCTCGCTGCGAAGCTAAAGCTCCGGCTGTCACTGCTCCCCTCGCCCCCGCCGGCAGAGGCCGTCCGCTGCACACACAGCCGGCTCCCCCGGGCCTGGCGGGGCACCTGACCACCGGCCTCCGCAGACTCAACCCCCAGGGGAACCGGCGGGGCTGGGGGGCAGTCGGACTACCTGGGCAGGAGTCCCCGGGGCCACCGCTCCGAGCGTCTGTGGCCCGATCAGTGGCGAGCCAGGAACTAGACAGCCGGAAGTTCTCCGAGAGGCCGGCGGCGCCGCGCATGCGCAACGCCCACCTAGGGCTCTACGCACGCGCCGTCGCCCAGCGGGGGCGGAAGTGAGACGCCGGCGTCCTTCCGGGCCTGCGTCACAGCATCGGGGCGGAAGCTGGTGCGGCTCCGGCCGGCGGTTGCTCAGCTGCCCGGACGCCCTGGACCCGAGCCCCCGCGCCCGCCGCGGGCCGCCATGTCGTTGCTGCAGTCTGCGCTCGACTTCCTGGCGGGCCCCGGAGCCCTGGGCGGCGCTGCCGGCCGCGACCAGACCGACTTCGTGGGGCAGACGGTGGAGCTGGGCGAGCTGCGCCTGCGGGTGCGGCGGGTCCTGGCCGAAGGTGAGGCGCGGGCAGGCGGGCGCCGAGGGTCAGCGCGTGGCGGGCGGGAGGGTCCCGGCCTGTCCGGGCTGGGAGGCCGGTCTCGGCTCGGGCACTTCCTGGTGGGCGCGGGGCCGGGCTGGGGCTGGGCAGCCCCCGCAGCAGGTGCGGCCGTCCTGCGGGGTCCGGGGGGCTGTGGCTTGGGTGGAGGCCGGGCCGGCGGGGAGTTCGGCCGAGCGCGGCGGCGGCCCTGTCCTGGCCGGGCGCTGGGCGAGGCCGTGGGCGTCCTGTGCCCGGCTTCCTGCTCTGACCACCTGCGGCCCGTGCCCCTGGTGTCGTGTGGGCTCGGTTCCTGCTGGTCCTCGCCTCCCGATGGCCTCCCCCTCGCTCACACGGAAGTCGCCACCGGCGCTGGGGAGGCCCCTCTCTCCTGGATCCTCCTTCCCTCTGCTCCCGGCGCCCACAGGGAGGCCGGGCTTCCCAGTCCTGCTGCTTCCGGCTTTGGGCCTGGCGCTGCGACAACCCTGTGTATCCCCCCACATTGCACCTTGACCCGCGGGAGTAGGGTGGCCACCCCTCTGCCAGTGTGAGGCGGCGGGGTGACCTCTCTGAGTCCCGCTGTCCTTATTCTTAAAGGCCGCAGCAGCATCACCTACTTTTTCTCCAGTTTGTTTCAGAAACAGGTTTGTGTGTGATTTATCGGGAAAACTGCAGGCTCTGCTCCTTCCGGAGTTGAGGCCAGCCCCTGTTCTGACGCCTCCCCAGGCCACCTCATTTGTCCTGAAAATATCAGGCAGTTACCTTGTTTCCTTAAGAAACGCATGGTGGACAGGAGGTGGCTTCTGCCTTAAAGTAAGACACGCGCTCCAATGATGGAAGGACAGCCAAGTGCAGGGGAGCCTCAGGTGGGGCACGCCGTGGGGGGAGGGGCCAGGGCCAGGCCAGGGGCTGGGAGGGGAGTCGCAGGTGGGAAGGGGTCAGGGAGAGAAGGAAGCTGTGCCTCCGCTGGGCGCCCAGGAAGAAGAAGGAGGAAATGTGCCAGCCCCTTCCTTGTGCCCTGTAGGCGAGCCAGGAGGCAAAAGTAACCCGTGTGGCCGTGCTTCTAACGCCGCGAAGCCGCTTTTGGAAAGGGAACGGTTGAGATCAGTGTGAAGTCCTTCAATTGAAACGGAGACTGTCTTGTGTAAACAAACATGGGGCCGGTCCCCAGCCCTCAGCCCGTGGGCCGGAGAGCCGTCCAGAGACCTTCAGGTTTTAGCAAGATGACCTGTACCGCGGGCCCCAGCGTATCCCCACGGGCTGGGAAGCACTCCATAACCCGGTGCCCTGGCGTGTCGGTAACTAAGCCAGGAGGCGCCATCGCTGTGGGGCCGCTTTAAACCGCTCCGTGTCAGTTCCTGCCAGGGGTGGCCCCAGGTGCCGGCACATTTACAGTAGACCATATTTTGCTGTCAAATGGTTTAGGAAGAAAACACGGGTTTTCATCGCTTTTTGGAACTTGCAACTGTAGGACGGAATGGGTTTTGGGCAGAGTCGTGGAGCTAGATAGCTTCCTGGTCTTTTCAGAACGTGAGCTACGTTTCCGCTTAAATTTTGCAGTTTAATAAAGGGGACGAGGAAACCGCTGGGTTGGCCAGTTCCACATGGGAGAGCCGCGATGGCCCTCGTGGGCAGGGACGATGGACCTTTTTCATGCGCTTGCTCACCACCTGTCTGTATCTGAGGAAGCGTCTTTTTAAAATGGTTGTTACTGAATTTTGCGTGTAAACTGGAGCTATTATTTTTGCAGAAAACATACTGCTATCTGCAAGTCCAGTTTGTGTTGACTTAGTAAAGATATCTAAACATTGACTAAGTCACAGCGTGGACCGATGTGTTTGTCTTCCTGTTTCCAGGAGGGTTTGCATTCGTATATGAGGCTCAGGATCTGGGAAGTGGCCGAGAGTATGCGCTAAAGGTAAGGCGGACGCCACGTTCTGCTTGGGTTCTGGGTACCTGAAAGGAGATCTCAGAGCGGCAGTGCTGAGGGTCCCCCGCTGGTGTGCTGCTCCGTGCGTTCTCTCTCGTCCTGTTAGTCCCTCTGATGGCCAGGAGCCGTCGGCACTTTCAGTGGACGTGATGGCTGCGGCCTCCAGCGTGGGGGCTGGGGCGAGAGTGCACGTGAGACTCGGCAGAGAGCGGGAGTGGCACAGGCCCCGCTCGCACGTCCCGGAGCAGCTCACGGTGGGACGGGCAGGGCTGTCTGGTTTCGTCAAGGTGGCTGGTGTCCAGCCTGGGCAGCGGAGTGGCGTGGCTCCGGGCGTGCGGCTAAGCTGTACGGGGCCCACGTGGCTTGGAGACGAGGGCGAGGACTCTCCTTTCTGCTGCGCCTCCTTTTCCATCTTACTTCACTGCAGCCTTTTTGCAGGAGGGCTCCTCGGTGTAGTTGTGTCCTTGGGCTGCAAAGGGCCATTTCCGGGGCCTCTACGCTCTGTCGGTGTCTGCGTAGGTCAGGTGTTGGTGCATTCATTTGTTCTGCACGGACCAACCAGACACGCGGCCACTAACCTTGTCTGTGTTCCCCCCGATGCAGAGACTGCTGTCCAACGAGGAGGAGAGGAACCGCGCCATCATCCAGGAGGTGTGCTTCTTGGTATCCTTTCCTGGGCCGGCGGCCGGCCGTGCTTGACAAGCTGACAGCGGGCTTCGCTTTGCCGGCCGGTCTGTGGCCGTTTCTAGTGAAAAGCAGCTGTTTCCTTGTTCTTCCCTCCCAGGGCAGCAGGAAGGGACTCCGTGGCTCTGGGAGTGGCGATGTGGTCCTGCCCCAGAGGGCTCTGTGCCGGGGTGGGCAGCCCTTGGACCTGCGCCCACGGCGCCCGGCCCTCCCTGCACCCGGGCAGAGTAGTTGCCGGCTCTCTTCTTGGCCTCCCCCGGCCGGCGCTGCCCCTTCGCTGCCAGAACCTGCTCTCTTCCCTCCGGAAGCTCTGTCCCTGGGAGCATGCCGGCCGCTGAGCCCGAGGGTGCTCGCCTCCCTGCGTTTCGGGTAGACGCCCTCACCGCTCACAGCCTCTCGCCGCGTCCTCTCCCGCTGGCCCGCCTGGCTGTGCCAGGTGTGTGTGGTTCCGTGCACACGTCGCGGCCCCTCCCCCCACCCTGCCCCTCTGCTGGCCCTCACCTTTCCGCTCTGACGCGCTGAGTCCGAGGTCACGGTTCAGCATCGTGGTGTGTACGGT
Source organism: Corynorhinus townsendii (assembly GCA_026230045.1). Classification (NCBI taxonomy): domain Eukaryota; kingdom Metazoa; phylum Chordata; class Mammalia; order Chiroptera; family Vespertilionidae; genus Corynorhinus; species Corynorhinus townsendii. Next base: position 243,825 of record JAPDVU010000001.1, on the reverse strand, counting down.
GAGGGCAAGCGCAGGTGCACAGTTGTCGGTGTGGAGAGAGCACAGCAGCAGTGACACGGGAGTCAGTTCCCGTGCGCACAGCTGTGCGCCTCCCTTTGCCCCGCGCGTTCGTGTGAAGTGTGCAGACTTACGCGTTCTTTAACGAGACACCTGCAGAAAAAGCTTTCTGGCCACCCCAACATTGTCCAGTTTTGCTCCGCAGCGTCCATAGGGAAAGAGGAGTCGGACACGGGGCAGGCCGAGTTCCTGCTGCTCACGGAGCTCTGCAGAGGTAACGGCTCCCGGCGCACGCAGGTCCCGGAGGAGGGGGGCCCTTCCAAGGAGGAAAGGTGCTCTCACCGACAGGATGGGGGGGCCCAGTGCCTTCTGCAGAGTCCCAGGGCGAGAGGGGTCACTCGGTGCATGACCGAGGAGGAGGAGGAGGGCTCAGTCTGCCTGCGCGGCCTGTGTAGGGCCGGGGGTCCGCCCTCCTGGAGCCACGGGCTTAGCTGGTGTTGGTGTACCTTAGGGGGAGAGGAGGGCATAGGACATGCAAGGGCCAGAGGGCCAGGGGCCGGCAGCCAGGTGGGGCCCCCGTCCCGTGGCACGGTGCTGCCTCGTGCGTGGGCGGCATGTGTGGGAGGAGGTGATGGCCCTGCTGCCACAAAGCCAGGGAGCAGCAGCAGGGGACCCGGAGGCAGGCGTCTCCCTGGAAGGGATGCATGCTGCGCCCACAGATGGCCCTCCCCGGGGTCCCAGCCGCCATGAGCAGGGCTGTCCCGGAGGAGAGGGTCAGTGAGCACCGGCACCTCTGCAAGAGGAGGAGGAGATGGTGCCGGTGGCAGCAAGGGTCTGAGCCCTGAGCAGCCAGCGCAGCCCTGGAGTTGGAGGCGGGGAGGCAGCAGGCTGAAACGGGTGCAGGCGGCTTTGTAGGCTGGGGAAGGCGGGCCCTCCCCGGGGAGTGGGGCTGGGAACTGACGGGCGGGGGGGGGGCTGTGCTGTCCGTGTCTGGGCCTGCTTCCCGTGGGCTCACTGGGTGGGCTGGGAGGTGCCGGCTCCCACTCGGGTCTTCCAGGTGGCAGGTGCCCACCGTCACTGCTGGTTTTAGTGACGAGAGTGTATGCTCCTTGGAAAAGCATGTGAGGTGTGCTCGGAAGCGGGGTTCCGTAGACACTCTCTTCCTTCTGAAAAGTGAGCTGTGCCCGGCGCCGCCTTGCGCCCACAGGCTCGCCTGCTCTCTAAGGCCCAGTGCCCGCAGACCCAAACCTCAGGCCCTTAGCCAGTGTCGGCGGGACGTGCGCCCTGCCTCATGCACGCATGTTGGTCCATGGGTTGCTGCGTGTCTCTCCTGGGACCTGGCCTCCCCGTGGCTGGCATTCGCAGGGGACTTGTTGGGTTGGGGGTGCATTCGGTGGCCTGCTCTGACCCTCAGTGGCGTGGGTGAGGCCAGGCTGCTTTCCATCCGGGCAGCGCACTCCTCTCTGGGCCCCTCTTTCCGGCTGGTGCCGTGGTATCTGTCCCCCTTGTGTGGGAGCTCAGGCGGCTTCTGCGTCGCTCTGCGCTGGGCCTTGTCAGGCTGGGGCCTCGCCCCTCGCCCCGTGGTGCTCTCACCGGGTGAGCGTGGTGTTGGGGCACGTTGTGTGCAGGCGCGGGTTCAGTGACTCGCCCGGCGTCGGGGAAATGAGCTGAAGCGGGTGCCCCTGTCGCAGGCTGGCAGAGCTGGCTTGCGGGGGGAGGGGGGTGTCAGCGCAGGAGGCGGGGCAGCGTGGCTGAGGGCCACCATGGAGCTGGAGCCGTGGTGGCCATGGTGGCTGCATCCGTCACAGGTGCCTCGGGCCTGGATCAGGGACGGGCTGGGACCAGGCAGCACGGGCACTGAGGTTGAACACGTGTCCCTGGCGACAGGAGGGGGCTCCCTGGGCCCCAGCCTCGCGTGCCCGCCTGTGCTGTCACCATCCCCGGTCCCGTGTGTAGTCTCGCTCGGTGTGGAGTGCGTGTTGGAGATTCCATGTCCCCGGGCAGGTGGCCGTGTCGTTTAGGGAAGTGGAACAAGTGTGACACGAGAGACGAGAAGATGGTGTGGTTTCTCTGGTCCCTGCCATCTCCGACTCCGTGTGGGAGCCTGTGCTGCCCGCCGTGGCCACAGGTGTCCCCGTGTCCTGGGTGGGGATGAGTGTCTCCTGTCTCTTCCAGGGCAGCTGGTGGAGTTTCTGAAGAAAAGCGAGACCAAAGGGCCGCTGTCGTGCGACACCATCCTGAAGATTTTCTACCAGACGTGCAGGGCCGTGCAGCACATGCACCGGCAGAAGCCGCCCATCATCCACCGGGACCTCAAGGTGCTGCCTCCCACCCGCACACCCTGCCGCTCCCCGCTAGGAGGTCTGGCTTCTGCCAGTGAGGCCGCCAGGCTCTGCGAGAGTCTCGGAGACCACGCAGGAGCCCCTGCCCAGCGAGTGGTTTTCCCGGAGCTCCTCGGCTGAAGCCGTGAGAGAGCCCCGTGGGGCCTGGGCTGTGGCCCTTGTCCTCCCCGAGACAAGGAGTGTGCCTCCTCTGGACGTGCCCTCGGGGCCCAGGGCGGCCTGCAGCGTGGGTGGTGTCTGCGCCTGCCTTTCACGCAGGGTTGCTTTCCTGCCGCAGTTGCCGGAGGTGCTGAGTGTGTCCTCCCGTGCAGGTGGGCTCCAGCGCGTGCCACTGGCCGTCCGTCCGTGCGCGGAGCTGCCGCCTTCATTTCACTGAGGGGTGGCGGGGAGCAGCGGTTCTGCTTTTCCTGGTTACTAGAGAGTTAATGCTTGTTGCTGCTCATGCTCTTCAGTCAGCGTTGGTTTCTGCCCGTGGGCTGCCTTTGGTCTGCCGCGTTGATTGGTTGGCGCTCTCGTACGTTCACATGATGGTCTGTTTGAGTTCCGTGTGCTGCAGGTGTCTTCTGGTTTACGGTCTGGTGTGTCTTTTAAAAACATATTTTTATTGACTTCAGAGAGGAAGGGAAGAAAGAGAAACATCAGTGATGAGAGAGAATCGTGGATCTGCTGCCCCCTGCACGTCCCCCACTGGGGATGGAGCCCGCAACCCGGGCCTGTGCCCTGACCGGGAATTAAACCGAACCATGACCTCCTGGTTCCTATGGCGATGCTCAGCCCCTGAGCCACGGCCGCTAGGCTGGCCTGGTTTTTATTCCCCCTGCTGTGTCTTTGAAAAACCCAAGACTTTGTCCAGCACCCAGCGCTGTGCCTGGCTCGGCCACGTCTTGGGCGGCAGCCGCCTCTCCTCCTGCTTCCTCGAGAAGGTGGGTTTTCCCGAAGGGTTTTAAAGCTGGGCCCCAGACATCACTCCATCTCACGCCTGGACACTGCGCACAAAGCTGGGAGAACGGGCGTTTTCTTAGCAGCTGCACCATCCCTGCCGTGGCAGCACCCAGACGCGCGCTAGTGCAGAGGCGTTGGCGGGCGCTGCGAGGATTGGCTGTCCAGTCGGCACCGACCTCCTTTCCTCGCTTCCACGTAGGACGACGACAGCAGCAGCACAGTGGGTGTCCGGTGTGAGTGCGCCGCAGTGGCACCTGTCTGGTCAGATCAGCAGAAGGCGGCCGTCCTCGGGTCACGTCGCCATCTGCATTTATTTACAGAGAGTCCCGTCATCTCGACGTCTGTACGGAGGCGCTTTATGTTTTGTTATTTATTTGCCGCAAGTAGGGGTCAGGAATGATCTTTCTTTCACATTTTCTTCACTGTGTCACGTCGTTACTGCTGTGTCTGTGCTCCCTGTGAGTGACGTAGGTGCTTACGTAGGTGGGTTCCGGCTTACCGCGAAAATCGCGTTACGTCGCGCCGTAGAAACCATCTCCGAGGTAACCCGAGGACCTACTGTACGCTTCTTGGTGCGCTGCAGAATCTTAGTAGTTAGTTTATGAGTCACAAGATGGAAAGATGGGAAATCGCTGCTCATTTCCTTCCACACCAAGTCTGCAGCCCGTTCCCTGGTGCTCCCCAGATGTGCTCTCTGAAACCCCTTGGGGGGTCCACCCTGTGGCCCCGGTTGGGGGTCGGCACTGACACCCCGTCTGTGTGTCTGTCTTCGTCTAGGTTTGAACCTCTGAGGACCTGGCCTTCTCTCCCCCCGGACCCGAGAATTGTCTTAAGCTGTTGGCAGGCACCACCCCGCGGGGTTGGAGGCCTTTTTCTGCCGTCGGGGCTCTCCCGCTTATGGGCGGGCGTTTCCTGTGCCTTCAGGACCGTTGTGCTCACGTGTTAGCCATGTGCTTGTGCGTGTGAAGAGGAGGAATGAAATTAGAGCCGTGTCTGTGAGCTTGCCTGGTTTACTCCCTCACCTCAGTGCCCCGTGTGCGCCAGCTGTCCCCGCGGCCTGTCCACGGGCCCCGGGCGGCGACCCTGTCTGCTGCGCGTGGCTCCCGAGTGCATCCCTCGTGCGGCGTTCTCTCAGCGCTGTGGTTTCGGGCTCGTCCGTCTCCTGGGCCCACAGTTGGCAGAGTGTGCGCTGTGGGGTCGCTGCTTCCCGTGCGGTGACCTCTGAGCCTTGCGCTTGGGGCTCTTGGTGTTGGTAGCAGACCGGGTGGCCTCCGAGGCATTTTCCTTCTGTGCAGTTGCCGTGTTTAGGTTTGTTGGCGTTGGGATTCCCTCTGGGGACGTACCTGTGGCCGAGTTTGCCTTGTTCCTGTTGAGCTGTGTGTGTCTCCTCCGCAGAGCCGTGCGTGGGGAACGTGTGGGGTGTTTGCGTGCTTGCTCTCAGCGGGCGGTGTCTGCTCAGGTGCTGCTGCGGTGGCTGGTCCGCTGCCCGGCTTGGCGTGCTCCTGCCCCGAGTGTTGGCCTGAGGCCTGTGGCTGCCCTTGCGTTCAGAGTCAGGGCCTCTCTTCCCTGGCCTGCCCGCTCCCGGCACGCGTCCTGGTCAGCACCCTCCCCTCGGAGCTGCAGCCAGGCTGACCTCTGCCTCGGGATCGCCTGGCTCTTCTCAGCTCTGTCTCCTTGCACACGTTTAACCCGTTGGTCAGGCTCCACCGTGGGATTGCCTCGCCGCCCCGAGCAGGTCGACTGGCTTCTCTGGGCAGGGCCGACTGTGAAATGGCTGCTCTGCGGGTCCCGCGGCCCCGGAGGGGAGGAATTGTTGACTTTTCCCAGCACCGTCCTCAGCTGTGGGCCTCGGTGGGCATGCCCTCGAGGGGCCGGCACAGGTCTGTCTGTGCTGCCAGAGCGTGGCTCCTGCTTACGCTGCATCTGGAAGTGCCTCAAGTGGCAGTTTCTGGCTGATCCTGCACAGCTCCAGGGTTGACCAGAGGCCTGGTGCACGGAAGGCGTGCGCGGGCGCGGTCCCTAGGCCTGGGCACAGCGGTCGAAGCGCGAGTGTCTGGCGTGGAAGGGCAGGTCCCGCTGACCTCTGGGCTCTGGGCAGCACCTGGGCCCCTGGGTCCCCGCGCACCCCCCTCCTGCCTGAGTCATCGGGCCCTGCTCACACCCACCTTGGCCTGGCACCACCCGCTCACCCGCTCCACCATCCCACCGCGGTCCCGCTCTCATCGGGGCCAGCAGTGCCTCCACTGTCCACTGCCAGTGCTGCATCACTGACACCTGCCATGTTCCACGCCACACCCTTGTGGTCAGCACACATCATAGCGAGCGGTTGAACTCCTGGGCAAATTCCCGGTCAAGGGGACAATTTGCATGTTAGGCCTTTATTGTATAGGATGTTAATTATACAGGACTAGAGGCCCAGTGCACGTGCACTGGTGGGAGCATGGCCTGCAGGGACCGGCCGCTGTGGGAGCACCACTCATCCCGGTTAACCAAGCAGCTGTGGACCTGCCCTCTGAGCGCTGCTCCCTGGTCCGGCATCTTCCGTGGAGCTGGAGCACTCGCCTCTCCAGAGACCTGGTCGGGGCCCGGGCCCGGGGACAATAGCACTGAGAGGCGGCGAATGGGCCTCAGTCCCGTGGCGGCCACGGACCCACCTCCCAGCCCCTAGGGTCAGCCTGTGAGCCTGGCGGCAGTGGCGCTGCAGGGCCTGCGGGCGCTCGGAGGAGGCAGCCAGGAGTGAGGAGGAGGAGCTGGGGCGAGGAGGCGATGCTCACAGCCCGGTGCCTGCCCGTCGGCTTGGGGTTCGCAGCGGGAGCACCACTCATCCCGGTTGGCTGAGCGGCGCTCCCACTGGGGTAGTGCACTGACCACGGGGCAGCTCCTGCGCTGAGCGTCTGCCCCTGGTGGTCGGTGCGCGTCATAGCCGCTGGTCGGCTGGTCGGCCGGTGGCTCCACCCTCCGGTCGCTGGGCTTTCAGGACACAGGATGGCTCTCACACTGTTGGTTCAGCCTCCTCTAAAGGCTGTCGTTGTGTACCCGTGGTACCGACGTCACTTATATTTTGACTTACGGCTGGCTTTCCCTGAGTTACGTGCTTCTAAAGGTGCACACGCTGATTTCGACCAAAAAGAAGTGGGGGTGCTGCATTTCCCCCCAGAGCCAGCTGGCTGGCTGCACCCCAAATCTGTAAGGACTGCCTCCTGCAATTTTTCAGGTTGAAAACTTACTGCTGAGTAACCAGGGGACCATTAAGCTGTGCGACTTTGGCAGCGCCACGACCGTCTCGCACGTCCCTGACTACAGCTGGAGTGCCCAGCGGCGGGCCCTGGTGGAGGAGGAGGTGAGCTGTGCAGGCGCTCAGCATTGCGCGTGGGGCGGCTTACACCCACTCCTCGTGCTGTAGGAGCGTCACACTGGGTGGGGTTCAGTGCCTTACACGGCTGCCTAGCACGCCGTCTCAGTGCAGGGAACACACGTGCACACATGTGGGTCAGGGGCCTGCAGCTTGGTGACTTCCCGTGTGGAGGCTCTGCGGCCACGTCTGGGTCACAGTGCCCTCTGCCCACCTCCCTCCCGGGCTCAGCATCCTCATGCACCTGGACGTGGCATTGTGTTGGCCCTGGGTGTCTCCCCGGCGCTTGTCCCGCCCAGGCCCCTCTCCTCCTGAAGCAGAACCATGGTTGGCCTCCCTGTCTCCCCGGGTCACAGCATGGGCCAGCGGCATCTCTGGCCCGGGGTTGGTGTGTGTGTGTCTGCCACGCGCGGGCCACGCTGGCCTCCGCATGCTGGGTCCCCGTCTCGGCCACAGGGCCCGCCTGCCCACCTGGGTCTCGGGTTTCTCACATGAAAGGCTGACTGTCCACAAGTCCAGTTTAGCTCTCTCCGGGGACGGAGGGTCTCTGTCCGCGAGGACTCGCAGGAGGCAGCTCTGAGCACAGCCCACCTCTCGGGCCAGAGGTGGCCCACCCCCCGGAGCCGGCGGTGGGCCGCTCTGGAAGGGAGTGCTATCCGCTTCCGCGGAGACCAGTTTCCTGGACACACAGCTGACATCCCACAGTGGGTGCTGGGTGTGGCCACTCCAGCAAGAGCTGGGGCTGCGGAGGAGGCTGTGGGGTGAGGAGAAGAAGCGAGCACCCGGGCGAGAAATGCTAGTTCCTGGGGTGGACGTGTGCTTCCTGCAGGGAGCCCAAACAACCTCCTGTGAAAAGTGCCTCTGTTCTTCAGGTCACCAGGAACACAACGCCCATGTACAGGACGCCCGAGATCGTGGACCTGTACTCCAACTTCCCCATCGGCGAGAAGCAGGACATCTGGGTGAGGCCGCAGTGCCTGTGCTCCCTGTGCTCCCTGTGCTCCCTGTGTGCCCTGTGGGTCCTGTGCGCCCTGTGCTCCCTGTGGGCCCTGTGCTCCTGGTGTGTCCTGTGGGTCCTGTGCTCCCTGTGGGCCCTGTGCTCTCTGTGCTCCCTGTGCTCCCTGTGGGTCCTGTGCGCCCTGTGCTCCCTGTGGGTCCTGTGCTCCCTGTGGGCCCTGTGGGTCCTGTGCTCCCTGTGGGCCCTGTGCTCCTGGTGTGTCCTGTGGGTCCTGTGCTCCCTGTGCTCTCAGTGCTCCCTCTGGGTCCTGTGCTCCCTCTGGGCTCTGCGCTTCCTCTGGGCTCTGCGCTCCCTCTGGGCCCTGTGCTCCCTCTGGGCTCTGCGCTCCCTGTGGGCTCTGCGGTCCTGTGGCTCTGGACGCCTCGCTTCTTTGGCCCCTTCCTTTCCTTCCTTTCCTGTCTCGGCTCCGGTGGAGATGGGCTGAGGAGAGGCGGTGGGTCAGGTGGGTCGAGTCAGCCAGCGGTCTGCCGCCTGCAGGTCAGAGCCCCTGCCAGGCCTGATGGAGCCAGGGCTCGTGGGGCTGGACCCGGACCCCGTGTCGGGCTGGGAGTCGTGCCTGGCTGGGCTCCCTCATTGCGCATGGGTGCCCTGCAGCCTCCCTGGCTCCTTAAGAGCACGGACGGGGACGCCTCAGCCCCTGGCTCCCTGCGCCTTGCACCTCAGGCTCCCAGGCTGGGCCTGTCGGACCGTGTCCGGTGCTGCCTCCTGTGGCGGAGCGCCTGTCCTGGTGCCGTGGAGGCGGGTGGCCGTCGACATGAGTGACGTGCTGGGCCCTGGGGCTGGAGCTGTGCTTAGTGATCTGTCTTCCCTTCCCAAGGCTCAGGTGACCCCCAGTGGCCCTCAGCCGCCCCAGCCCATGGACACGCGCACACACACACGTGCACACGTACACACAGGTGCTGAAAGGGTGGCCCTGGAGTTGCGTGCTGGGCTGGGGCACCTGTGGTGTGTGCTGTGCATCCTTAGCTGGAGGAGGTGTCCCGGTGTCTCCGCCGTGTCCCCAGTGGGTGCTGTAGGTCAACAGTGAGAAGAGACTGGGCTGGGTTCGGGGCATGTCTGTGACGTCCCAGCTACCTGTGGGTTCCTTCGTGCTCTGCCCCAGGGCCGTCTGCCTGTGCTCAGTGTTATCATGAAAAACGTGGACGTGGCCCCTTCGTTCTAGTCACCCAGCTGCCCCCCTTCCTCCCTAGTCACCCAGCTGCCCCCCTTCCTCCCTAGTCACCCAGCTGTCCCCCTGCTGTCCCCTTCCTCCCTAGTCACCCTGCTGTCCCCCTTCCTCCCTAGTCACCCAGCTGTCCCCCTGCTGTCCTCTTCCTCCCTAGTCACCCTGCTGTCCCCCTTCCTCCCTAGTCACCCAGCTGTCCCCCTTCCTCCCTAGTCACCCTGCTGTTCCCCTTCCTCTCTAGTCCCCCAGCTGCCCCCCTTCCTCCCTAGTCCCCCTGCTGTCCCCCTTCCTCCCTAGTCCCCCAGCTGTCCCCTTTCCTCCCTAGTCCCCCAGCTGTCCCCCTTCCTCTCTAGTCCCCCAGCTGCCCCCCTTCCTCTCTAGTCACCCTGCTGCCCCCTTCCTCTCTAGTCCCCCTGCTGCCCCCCTTCCTCCCTAGTCCCCCTGCTGTCCCCCTTCCTCCCTAGTCACCCTGCTGTCCCCCTTCCTCCCTAGTCCCCCTGCTGTCCCCCTTCCTCCCTAGTCACCCTGCTGCCCCCCTTCCTCCCTAGTCCCCCTGCTGTCCCCCTTCCTCCCTAGTCACCCTGCTGCCCCCCTTCCTCCCTAGTCCCCCTGCTGCCCCCCTTCCTCCCTAGTCCCCCTGCTGTCCCCCTTCCTCCCTAGTCCCCCAGCTGCCCCCCTTCCTCTCTAGTCCCCCAGCTGTCCCCCTTCCTCCCTAGTCCCCCTGCTGTCCCCCTTCCTCCCTAGTCCCCCAGCTGCCCCCCTTCCTCCCTAGTCCCCCAGCTGTCCCCCTTCCTCCCTAGTCCCCCAGCTGTCCCCCTTCCTCCCTAGTCACCCTGCTGCCCCCTTCCTCCCTAGTCCCCCTGCTGTCCCCCTTCCTCTCTAGTCACCCTGCTGTCCCCCTTCCTCTCTAGTCACCCTGCTTGCCCCCCTTCCTCCCTAGTCACCCTGCTGCCCCCCTTCCTCCCTAGTCCCCCTGCTGTCCCCCTTCCTCCCTAGTCCCCCTGCTGACCCCTTCCTCCCTAGTCCCCCAGCTGCCCCCCTTCCTCTCTAGTCCCCCAGCTGTCCCCCTTCCTCTCTAGTCACCCTGCTGCCCCCCTTCCTCTCTAGTCACCCTGCTGCCCCCCTTCCTCTCTAGTCACCCTGCTGCCCCCCTTCCTCTCTAGTCCCCCTGCTGTCCCCCTTCCTCCCTAGTCATCCTGCTGCCCCCCTTCCTCCCTAGTCATCCTGCTGCCCCCCTTCCTCCCTAGTCATCCTGCTGTCCCCGCCCACAGATCCTGGGCTCGGATGTGGAGCTTTTTTGAAAGGGTCTCTTCACCAGGAATGAGAGATTGGAGCTTGTTTACTACTCTGCCCTCCATGTTCATGGTCCCTGAGGAGCACAGAATGAGGGCCGCTGTGCAGGGAGCTGTGTGTTTTGTGGGGGTGGGAGAAGCTGTGTACACGGCGGGTATGTGCGCGTGGGGCAGCTGTGTACATGGGGGTACGTGCGCGTGGGGCAGCTGTGTACATGGGGGGTACGTGCGTGTGGGGCAGCTGTGTACACGGGAGGTACGTGCGCGTGGGGCAGCTGTGTACACGGGGGGTACGTGCGCGTGGGGCAGCTGTGTACACGGGGGGTACGTGCGCGTGGGGGGAGCTGTGTACATGGGAGGTACGTACGCGTGGGGCAGCTGTGTACACGGCGGGTACGTACGCGTGGGGCAGCTGTGTACATGGGGGTACGTGCGCGTGGGGGGAGCTGTGTACATGGGAGGTACGTGCGCGTGGGGCAGCTGTGTACATGGGGGTATGTGCGCGTGGGGGGAGCTGTGTACATGGGAGGTACGTGCGCGTGGGGCAGCTGTGTACATGGGGGTATGTGCGCGTGGGGCAGCTGTGCGTGTGGGAGGGGTTGTGTGCACGGGGAGCTGTCCCACTGCTCACCGGCGTAAGTCAGACCAGCCTGAGCCTGACTCCCCTGTGGACCCAGGAGGGCCGGCCCCTCCGCGCCCTCACCCTTGCCCTCCGGCCACAGGCGCTGGGCTGCATCCTGTACCTGCTGTGCTTCGGGCAGCATCCTTTTGAGGACGGAGCCAAGCTTCGCATCGTGAACGGGAAGTACTGCATCCCTGCTGACGACACTCGGTACTCCGTGTTCCACGGCCTCATCCGTAAGTCCATGTGCAGGGACCTCGGAGGACACGCCTCCTGTAACGTGCCGCGTGGCCCTTTGGCAGCCTCCCTGTGGGCTTCTCCCGCCGTCAGCCGTGTGAGTTACATACTCCAAACGGTGTCTCTTGTTGCTCTTCGTGCTGGGGCCTCGCTGGCTGTTAAAGTCCGTGAACGAGGCCCTCGGTGGGTCCGTCACCTCCACAAGGGCAGGGGGAGCGGCCCTGGGGTCCTGGGACCCTGAGCGCACCCTTCCCTGCTGCAGGCGCCACGCTGAAGGTCAACCCGGAGGAGCGGCTGTCCATCACGGAGCTGGTGAACCAGCTGCAGGAGATCGCGGCTGCCCGGAGCGTGAACCCCAAGTCGCCCATCACTGAGGTAAGGCCTCCAGGTGCTGCTCAGAGCAGGGTCTCCGAGGCCCCTTCTGCTTTAAAGGGGTGACGGTTGTGCAGGCCATCGCCAGGCCCCGGGGACTCCAGGGCGGGTCCCCTGCAGGAGGGAGTCGGCACAGGCAGACGGCTCTGAGTGTGGGCAGGAGCTGGAAGGAAGACGTGCCCTGTCAGACAGCGGCCAGCGCGGGGAGGAGGGGCAGGGAGGGCGTGGGGGTGGACGAGGCTCGGAGGCGTCTGCTCTGGGGCTGCCACGCGCGTGCCGCCAGGAGTCCTCTGGGGTGCGGTGGGGGTGCCAGTGGACAGGCCGCTGTCAGTGGGCGCCAGGGCACCTTTCGACCTGGGCACTTGCAGAACGCGGGGCCCAGGTGCACACACTGCCCCCTGCAGCCTCTTCTGCCGGGCGGTGAGGACCGTGCCCGCGGGTCGGGCCTGGAGCCCAGGAGCAGCCGAGGGAGGACAGTGGTGTCTGCGTGCCCTCGGCAGCAGGGCCTCGGGTTGAGTGGCCTGGCGTGTGCTGTCCCAGCGGACGGTGTGCCTGCCTGGCAGCCGGCAGCCTGTCGGTGAGACGGCGTGGAGAAAGCCTGGCTGCCCACCGCCACGCCGCCTGCCTGGCCAGAGAAAGGCGACATCACCCTCGTTTTACCGCGTGAGCTTCGCGTGGCGAGACTTCAGCTCCGTAACAAGGGTGTCCTCTCACACGGCACCGGAAACGAAGGCCGCGGCCGAGGACCGCACCGGAGAGGAGCAGGCACCGCGGCCCTCCCAGCCGGGCCCCGAGCTCCTCTCTGAAGGTGGCGGGTCGAGACTGGCCAGCGCCGCCGTGGGCTCAGCTTGGGGCAGGCAGGTCCTCGCTGCGCAGCCCACCCTCTGGCAGGCAGGCTGCCCGTGACCGAATGTCCGCTTGCGGCGCCGTGTGACCACCCTCTGTGTAGGGATTTCCAGGGTCGGGTGGAGATGGGCTGCCGTCAGGAGGGAGGGTTTCTCCCTGCGCGGAGCCGGCGCCCGTGGCCCTGGCCCCGTACAAGCTGAGTCCTTGCTGTTCGAACCCTTAGCTCCTGGAGCAGAATGGGGGCTATGGGAACGCTGCCCCGTCCCGAGGGCCACCTCCTCCCGCGGGGCCCGTGAGCAGCGGCCAAGGCGGAGGTGAGTGCACGCGGCTGCTTGTTCGGGTCCCCTAACTGCCTAGAGCTCCCAGAACGCGGAGGCAACGCCCTGGGCCACGTTGGGATGGAACTGGGGAGCGGTGTGCGGGCCAGCACCCTGTCCTGTGCCGCCAGAGCTCGGAGCACCCTGGCGCCTGGCGTGCGGGGAGGGGGCGCAGGTCACAGGTCCCAGGCCGTGAGGGAGAGGCGGTCTCGGGCAGGAGAGGGTGTGGCCACAGCAGAGGGGTCTCAGTGGGTTTCCTCCCGCTCAGTTGCATGTGTGAGTGAGCTGCACCTCATCCTGTGGTGGTGGGTGGTCTGGGCGCCCCGTGCTGGCACGCGGAGCTGGTCCCCGAGGAGCCCTGCGGGCTTGGTGCAGCAGGCCGGAAAGGCTCTGCCCGTGCCCGTCCCCTCGGCCGCTCTGGCTGTTTGGGGCGGAATCGGGTTTGTTTCCTGCGAGTCAGTGTCCTGGGCTCCATCTCCATACATTGTGGGTCTGGTCACCTCCAGGTGTCCAGCATGTGGCCACCCAGACAGCCCTGGGGGTGTTCTCCAGGTGCTGGGACAGGACCACACCGCGCACGTGTGCACGTGTGCTCGTACATGCTTACACCACGCTCATGCCCACATGTGCTCAACACGCATGAGTGCTGGTCACTTCCTGGGGAATGGCCAGCAAGAACGTTCTACACGTAGGATGTGTGGGCTGCTTTCTGTGGCTGCCTAACAGCCGGAGCGCGGGGCCCGCTCCCAGCTGCGCCCCAGCCACCCGTGCCAGCGCTGCTGGCTGGTCTGAGGCTGCACACAGGCCGCAGGTACCCTCGGGCACAGATGCAGCGTGCCGGCCGCGACTTCCTGTTGTTACCCCAACCCCCCCGCCCCAGCCGCCTTTGGGGACCACATCCTCCAGAGTTGCCATCACTCTGTTCACATCGGGCCCTACGCTGCAGGCAGATGGCAGCATACCCGCTGTCCAGCCCCACGGCCTCCTGTGCTCGGCCGGGGCCGTATGCACAACCCCACTCCTGCCCTCCATGTCCACCTGTGTCCTCCCTCCTCGTGTGGAGGCTTGCTTTGCTGGGTCCTCAGCATGTGTGTGCAGGGGGACCCGGGGTCCAGGTTTGCAGGAGTGAAGGGGTGCACATCCTAGAGACAGAATGGTGGCCGTGGGCACCCGGAGGCTCCACTCTCGCCGGCTGGGTCCAGGCTCGGCCCTTGTGAGAGCAGCTGGGGGGCTGTGGCCGTGGGGCACACTCAGGTGCCAGCTGCTGGTTTAGTTCCTGTGCCCACGTGGGGTCCTGCAGACGGCGGGGTGACGGGGAGTGTGTGGCCCTCACAGGTTCTGGGGATGCTGGCGCTCCCAGTCCTGACCCCACTGACCCCGCCGGCCCGGCCTGAGCTCATCTCTGCTTGCAGGCCTGGCGGTTGCCGAGTACGAGCAGCCCTACGGCGGGCTCCTGGACATGCTGCGGGGGGGCCCCGGGCGCCTGCTCACCAACCTCAAGGACACCTCCTCCAAGGTCATCCAGTCCGTCGCCAAGTGAGTCGAGGGTGCGTGGGTTCAGGGCCTGGGCGCGCTTGTGGCTTCTCCACAGTGTGGGGTTTTTTTGACCTTTGGCGCTGCCTGCCTCCCTGAGTGGCAGAGCCTGCACTCGTGGCTATCAGGGTGGGCCCGTCCCATTTCCACCCCCGCTGTGAGGGACTTGGGGTAGCGGAGAAGTGCTGGCCACGCGGGGCCCTGGTTTGGTGCCTCCGGCCCGGGCTGTGGAGCGTGTGCAGTGGGCACAGCGCCTTGCTCATATAGGCGTGAGCACCCAGACTCGGCCGAGGGCTTAGGTTTTTATATTTCACTTTGTGAAAAAGACAAAAAGAGCACTTTTTCCTTGTCAGTTGCTTGTCTTTTTCTGTTGGGTTTTAATTAAAGCACAGATGTACCCGTGCTTCCCTTTATGTCTTTTGTTTGTTTTCCTGAGGAGGAAGGTTAGATGTGTTTCAAAATACAGGTTCAGAATGTTTAAGTTAAATGTATTTTTAACGGTTTTCTTGCACGTCCGGCTCTTTAATCTACGAGGACCTTATTGGGGATTTTTCATTGGTTCTTGTCTGCTGATGCAAGCAGGGCACTGTCCCCATTCGTGACCCAGGTCCCCCACCCGTCCCCTGAGCTTCCCCCTCCCGTCCGCGCCTGACGTCCTGCAGCCCTCGGCGCTGCTGCTGCTGCCTGTGTGCCTGCCTCTCTGTTCGTCTGTCCTTCCCAGGAGAGTCGTGTTCCTCTCAGCTGTGTCTGCAGAGGAATTCTAGAGCTAACGTGTCAGGCTGCCTGCGTGCTTCCTAGGCTCCGTGTTTTACTAGTTTTACGGTCAGACTAGGGCCATGGCCTCAGTGGTGCTGATGCTGGGCTCCAGGCCTGCGGGTGCCCTTCCTCCCTCCTAGGTGCTCCTGAAGCCAGCAGGACCCACCTCCCTGCTCAGCCTGCCCTGCCTGGCTGAGTCCAGTGGGAACCATAATTAGACCTGAGCAAGTGGAGAAACTTAGATTTGGGAGAATTTTAAAGGTGGTATCACTTTTCAATTAAGCTATAAATTCATTGTCATAAAAATTGTTTTCATAGATTTTTTAAGAATATATTTTTACTGATTTCAGAGAGGAAGGAAGAGGGAGAGAGAGAGAAACATCAGTGATGAGACAGAATCATGGATCAGCTGCCTCCTGCATGCCCCTCACTGGGGATCAAGCCCTCATCCAGGCATGTGTCCTGACCGGAATCGAACCCTGACCTCCTGGTTCATAGGTTGACACTCAACCACTGAGCCACGCCGGTCAGGCTGTTTTCATAGATTTTGATCTTAAAATTTATGTTACCAATTATTGCCAAGAGTACTTTTGAAAATAAGAATGTAGAGGAGGATCCTGTTACACCTGTGAACTTTCTCGGGCGTCCGTGTGGTGAGTTGAGTGCTGAGGCTGACACATGGCGCACTGAGGCCTGGGAACCCCACGAAATACCGCCTGACAGCCTCGTGGTCAGTGCAGGCGCCAAGCCCCGCCTGCAGAGGGAAAGTCGGGTCCCTGTCCAGCAGCAGCGAATACGTTATTCTGGCCAGCTAAATGGTTAATTCTAGGAAGAGTGTGTTTTTAAGGAAAAATTAATAAACTATAGAGGGGTATTTTTATAACACTGGAAGGTTCCTTAAAGGAGACAAATAAGCCATGGAAGGAATGGTTAATAAAGTTCACCAACTTAAAAACTCTCTAATCCTCAAATTACCACATTCCCTTAAAAACGCAAAAAGACAGCACTGATGGGGAGTGAATACGTTCAAACTATATAGCATGCCGAGAAGTTACCCCGACAGGCTGAGTAAACCTCGAGGAGGTGTCCCTCGCTTGCTGTGCAGACAGACCCCCGGCTTGGAGATGGTTGGGATGGGGTCTCTGCCTGTCACCGGCTGTGGAGGCCGCCAGCTTGGAGATGATTGGTGCAGGGTTTCTGCCTGTCACCGGGCGTGGAGACTGCTGGCGCTGGGAGGTGGCTGGAGCGGTGGGTCAGCATCTGCCCATCTGTTGCCACTTCCTCCTCACCGCTCTGTTCTTTGTCCCTGTTTTTCCCTCCTTCTGCCGTTTGTGGTTTGGGTGGAGTGTTATTTGTTCCACGATCGCCATTCTTAGCATGTGTTGTCCTTGTTCGCCTTCCCAGCCGTTGCTCTGTGGGTGGTGGCGTGCGCTCAGCCAGTGCAGTCCACTCAGCACTGCAGCCCTGGGATTCGGGGGTTCGATGCCAGTGACCCAGCCCCCTATCATCACGGCATTCGTCGCTGACGTGGAAGCACACGGTGCACGCACACGCACGCACACAAGCACACAGCGTGTGCTGAGCACACAGACGCTCTGTTGCCACATTATCTTGAAGAGGCTCACTTGTCTGATAATTAAGACCCACAAAAACAAAGTATTCGTTCTCCCTTCACCTGCTCCTTTTTTGATGCTCTTCGTTCTTCACGGCTCTGAGTTCCTGGCCGGGACGATTCCCTTTCCTCTCTAGGAAACTCTGAACATTTCTTGCAAAACAGGACTGCTGGCAACAGGTCCTTCAGTTTCTGTTTGAGAAAAACATTCTCATGTTTGGAGGACAGTTTCACAAGCCCGAGCTGCGCTGTGTGCTTTCCTTTAGCTCGTAGGTCTTTGCTCCCACTCTGCCTGCGCGGGCGTTTCCGAGGAGAAAGGTCTGTTTGATTCTTGTCCTCGTTCCCGTGGGCCAGGTGTGCCCTGTGCTCGGAGCCGCTTCCTCGGCCATGTCCAGCCAGGGAGCCCAGCACTTCCTGATGCTGCCGCGGCGCTGTCTCGTGCCCCTTCCTTAGGGCTTCCATCTCTGCCCGCATTGTCCGTTCTTGCGTGCTGTCTGCTTTGTCCACCAGCTCATTGGCCGCCGTTGCTTTACACTCTGGCTGGCCGTTTCAGCATCCCGCCGTGTCTGTGCTGATGCCGGCTGGGCGCTTGCCTTGGGGTGCCCTGCAGTTTCCCGTTTCCCGTGGTTGCCAGGCACGACGGTGCGGGTCAGAGGCTCGGCCGTGCATGTTTGCTGCCACTTTGTCACGACCGGCTCCCATCGCACCTCCCGGGGGAGCAAGCCCTGAGTCACGGCCTGTGTGGGCACCTGCCTCTCCCCCGCCTCTCGGGGACGTCAGCTTCACACACACGTGCCTGCGCTCACACGCAGTGACCCACATACATCCCCGTGAGTACACACCACACACATACAGGCTCCCCCCAGGGCCTCTCCAGGACTCGCTCCCTTCAGCGCTCGGATCGCACTGGGCGTGCGTTTCCTGTCCTAACCGGCTGCTCTTTTGGGTTCCAGTTACGCGAAGGGAGACCTGGACATTTCCTACATCACATCCCGGATCGCAGGTACGTGGGCCGCCCTCCCCACGCTCCTCTGGCCTCCTGAGGGCGATGGCACGGGACACGGCCTCCCGCTCGGCCTGCTGCAGCCTGGGCGGGCGGGCGGGCGGGAAGGGCCTGTGTCGGGCACCTCCGGGCCCGCGGTGGACAGCGCGCGCAGCAGCTTCTCCCGGCCGGGCTTTCTGGGCTCTGGTGGAGGAATGAGCGAGGGCGCGCACAGTTGAAACGCGGTCTCCAGGCCGAATCAAAGCCAAAGACGAGATCGGAGTCTTGGAGACCCCGCTGTGCTGCAACGGCACGGCCTGAGCGCGGCCCTCGGTGCCCGGGCCGACGGGCTCTTTCCTCCCAGTGATGTCCTTCCCGGCGGAGGGCGTGGAATCCGCCATCAGAAACAACATCGAGGACGTGCGCTTGTTTCTGGACTCCAGGCACCCGGGCCACTACGCCGTCTACAACCTGTCCTCCAGGACGTACCGGCCCGCCAAGTTTCACAACCGCGTGAGTGCCCTGCCGCCTCCCTCCCTGCACCCTGCGGGGCCTCAGGGCCGCAGCGTCACAGGCAGCGCACGCAGCGGCCTCGGCAGGGTCTCGGCTGTGACGCCAGGGCTGGTCCTGAGGGCGTGGTGACGGCCTGGGGTCACCTCCCGGGCACGGACACTGACGAGTCAGGTGGAGGCGCAGAGACCAGCGAGCCTCGGGCCTCGCGGCTTCTCGCGTGGGAACCTGAGGCCACGCGGTCCTCGTGGTCCCTGAGTTTTGGGACGCTGCTTACGGCTGACCCAGGCGTGGCGGGGCTGGCTCCTGGTTCCCGCTGCCAGGTCTGTCTGCCCGGCACCGGGCCTGTAGCCTGGGAGTGTGCCAGCAGGGTGGGCGCTCTGGTGGGAGCCCTCCCCGACGGGGTGAGGGTGTCAGGCTGAGCTGGGCCCGTCCTGCAGGTGTCCGAGTGCGGGTGGGCCGCCCGGCGGGCCCCGAGCCTGCGCAGCCTCTACAGCATCTGCAGAGACATGCACTGGTGGCTGCGGCAGGACCACAAGAACGTGTGCGTGCTGCACTGCACGGTGAGTGTGCGGCGCGTTAGAGGAAGGGACCGGGGGACCTGCCCTGGGCTCCGGGGCCACGGGGACGGAGGACAGTCGTGAGCCCCGGGCGTCAGACGGGGCGGTGGCCCGGGCGGGGAGTGGAGCACCAGCTGCCTGCCACTCCCTGAGCCGGGGACTGTGGGCGCTGGGCTGGCACATGCCCCCTGCCAGCATCTGGGTGCCCAGCAGTGAAGCGCCCTCTCCCCGCGTGGGTGCACCCCAGGCCTCTAGGCATCAGCTGCTGCTGGGAAGCTGCCCACACAGGTGGTCGCCCTTCTGATGCAGCATGCGGGGCCCAGGTGCATTCTCTCGTCTCCCCTCGAGGCGGCACCCACAGGGGTCTCAACCGCCCTACCCCGAGGCCGCTGCCCCGGCACCCACCTCTGTCCCTCCTGACTGCAGCTGGGGACCCCTACCCACTGTGCAGTGAGGCTGAGGAGTGGGCGTCACAGCACCTGCCGAGTGTGGGCGCGAAGGTTAGCACAGCTGTCCTGGTGTTGGTCAGTCACTCGCAGTGACACCAGGAGGGGGCAGTGAGGGGTGCACGTGGGGGCAGTGAGGCCAGTGTGTCCCGTTGGAGACGCCACGTCTTGCGCCGGCACGAAGGCGCCCGTCTGTGTGGGCGTGTCTGCACGTTCAGAACCTGCTCTGCTGGGGAGGCCCCTGTCTGCCCGGGAGGCGGTGCTGAGCCCCAGGGAGCTGCCTGTGCCCTCTCCTAGGATGGGAGAGCGGCGTCAGCCGTGGCCGTCTGCTCCTTCCTGTGCTTCTGCCGGCTCTTCAGCACTGCCGAGGCCGCCGTGTACATGTTCAGCATGAAGCGCTGCCCGCCGGGCATTTGGCCGTCCCACAAGAGGTACTGTCCCGCGTCGGATGCTGGGTGCGGTGTCCCTGGTGTGCCGCCGTGGGCCCTGGAGGTTGGAAGGGTTTCAGGAGGGGGTGTGTGGTGTGGGTGCGGCTCCGGTGGCAAACCCAGCCCTGCCCGTGCCACCGGGCCTGTCCCTGCTGTGCCACCAGGAGCCCGGCCAAAGGGTCAGGGCGGTCGAGTCGGCCTCCCCGGCCCTGGGCGGCGGGCAGTGCTCTGTCCGGTTCCCGGGCACCAGCCCTCGTAGCAGGCGTGCCCTGAGGCCTGTGTCCGAGGCGACAGGCAGCACCCTGGCTGCCAGCTCTGGGCACGTGGGCCTGTGGGGGCGGGTGATGCTGGAAGGAAGGAAGGAAGGAAGGAAGGAAGGAAGGAAGGAAGGAAGGAAGGAAGGAAGGAAGGAAGGGGTTCAGGCCATTCCTTCTGCCCTGGATGGTGGCACAGCCTGTGGACAGTGGGCGGGCGGGCAAAGGCTGTCCTGCTGTGGGGCCACCTCGATGCCGGGGCTGGGCCTGGTGCCGGGAGCCAGCCACCAGCTGTGTCCTGTGTCGCTGCGAAGTGGTGAGGCCACCAAACAAAAGGATTGCTGACCCTTTCAACATGTTGACCTGAACGTCTTTAAAAACAGGTTTTTACTGGCTTTTTTGGAGAGGGGTGGGGGGAGAGAAACGCCAGTGAGAACACCCATCAGCTGCCTCCTGCAGGCCCCCCACTTGGCCCCCGCCCCCCCTGACTGGGAATTGAGCTGTGACTTCCTGGTTCTGGGGAACGCTCAGCCACTGAGCCACACGGGCCTGAAAGCCATTTTTGCTCCTGAATTCCAGCTGTGCCGAGGGTCCAGAGCCGCCGTGAGATCCCGCCCAGCAGCCGCTCACCATGGGGGCAGTGCGGGAGGAGGGCTGTTAGTGGGGTGTGGCCTGACAGTGGGACCCCGACCCAGCAGGAGACTTGCGGGTGCACAGAGCTACTTAAAAAGCAGTGGGACCAGCTTCAGACTCGGGAAGAGCGGTTGGTCCACAGAGGAGGTGAGCCGGGGCCAGAGAAGGGCCGGCCAGCGGTCAGAGCGTGTGCAGAAGCAGGCGAGACCACGGAGATCGGGGGTCCGTCCTCGAGTCCCCGAGGGCGCTCACAGACGGGCGGAGTGTGGCTCCAGGGGCACAGGCAGGAGGCGCCGGAGGTGCCTGGTGCGGGGGTCACCACCGCCAAGGACAGGGTTGCAGACACAAGAGAAGGCGCACCTGCGGGCAGGGAGGCAGGGCCTGCGGCAGAGGGGCTGCGAGGGAGCGGTGAGATGCTGGGCCTGGCGGTGCAGGTGCGGGAAGGCCGCCTCCCATGCGTCGGTCTCAAGGGAGAGCAGGAGAGGACCCGAGAAGGTGCTGGACGCCGCCCGCCACACCCTCCTGGGGGTGGGTCCCGGAGCTCTGACCAGCCAGGCGCCGGGAACTTCCTCAAGGTCCCGACGCACCAAACCTCAGGTGCTCAGGACCCAGCAGGACGGAGCAGCACCGATGGACACGGAAGGCCAGCTGCTGGCCCGTGCTCCCCGCAGAAGCCACGCTCAGGTGAGCGGAAACTGTGGACAGCCATGCCGGAAGGTCCTCGTGAGAACCCGGGCAGCGGGGAGACGCCGTGCTATCTCAGCGGCCAGCGGAGGAGGCACCCAAGCGCTGGAGCCTGCTCGGTGACCAAGAGAAGACCAGGGAGAAGGACCCGGAGCAGCTGACAGACCAGCCCTGGGCCGGAGGGTGCTGCCGGCCATGGCGGCCATGGGGGCGGGGGGCGGGCAGCAGGCCCAGTGAGGGGCCGTCCGCACTCGGGACAGAGTCTGGCCGGGCTGCGGTCAGCGAGGGAGCCTAAGGGTCAGCCGGGGCCCAGCCGCCTGGACACACACCCAGGTCTGGGCCGGGCAGGACGGCCGTCGGGTGCAGGTGGTGCTCCCAGGAACTCCGCTCCCAGCCAGGCTGCTCTCGCGCCAGCCAGCTCCCCAGCTCTCGAGAGGGTTTGGCTGTGGCTTAGGTCCTCGCATCGGCTGCCTGCTGGGGGTTGGTGAGAGCCCAAGCAAGACAAGTCCGCTGGCGAGACTGGCTGCACGGGAGGGACTGCCCATCCCTTCTGCTGATGAAAAGCAAGTCAAGGAGGGGTCCCCGGGCAGGAGCCCAGACGCAGGGACACTGTGCCAGAGCGCCGAGCGGCTCGCAGAGCAGAGCCAGGAGAGGCCATCCCAGGCCGTGGGACCAGCACCCACCCTCTCAGAAGGACAGCGTGCACGCACCCAGCCGGCCTCCCTGATGTCCACAGAGCGTTGCATGGCAGGACGCGTCCTTCCCGGGCACACGGATATTCAGCAAGAGCTGACACATGCAGGGCCCTTCAACCACAGCCAAGTTAGAATAGACACTGGACAAAACGTGGTCATGGGCCAGAGGACTCCCGTCCAAGTTGTAGCGGGGGCCGGGAAAACCCTGCGTGTTTCCAAGTTGGCCAGTCTACTTTAAGGAACCCACAAAATAGAACAGCATTCTGAACGGAGTGGAAATGCAGCACCACGTTTGGGAGATGGAACTAGAACCTGTGATGTGGCATGTGGCATGTGTGTGACGTGTGCGGGTGTGCACAGAGTATGCATGTGATGTATATAGCTATGCAGAGCATGAGTGTGATGTGTGTGTGACTTGCCATGCAGAGCATGTGTGTGATGTGTGTGTGACTTGCCAGGCAGAGCATGTGTGTGATGTATTTGTGCAGAACATGTGTGTGACTTGGTATGCGGCCGTGCACAGCATGTGTGTGTCCATGCAGAGCATGTGTGACATGGCGTGTGGCTGTGCACAGAGCATGTGTGATGTGTGTGTCTCCTGCAGGTACATTGAGTACATGTGTGACATGGTGGCGGAGGAGCCCATCACGCCGCACAGCAAGCCGATCCTGGTGCGGGCCGTGGTCATGACGCCCGTGCCGCTCTTCAACAAGCAGAGGAGCGGCTGCCGGCCCTTCTGCGAGGTCTACGTGGGGGACGAGCGCGTGGCCACCACGTCCCAGGAGTACGACAGGATGCGGTGAGCGCAGGCCAGGGCAACGAGGGCGCTGCGGGAGGATGGGAGGGGCCTGGCGGCTGGAGCCCCGCCATGGGTCCCCGGGGCGCAGAGGTGTGGAGGCTCCCCACGGCAGCGAGCTCCCCACACGATGTGCTGAGAAGCTCCACGGGAGTATTGCCGGGAGCGTCCCCTCCCCCGCCCAAGGGTGGTCGGCAGCAAAACGAGGGAGCTGAGGCCGCCGGAGCCGGCGTGGTGGGTCCTAAGCCTCGCGGGCCGCCCCAGGGCACTCTTTCTCACGGGGACCCGCCCGCCCTCCCGCAGGGACTTCAGGGTCGAGGACGGCAAAGCGGTCATCCCCCTGGGCACGGCCGTCCAAGGGGACGTGCTCATCGTCATCTACCACGCGCGGTCCACCCTGGGCGGCAGGCTGCAGGCCAAGGTGAGCGCTCCGCGGGCCTCTCCTTCCTGCTGGTTCCCCGGGTCGGCGCGGCCATCTGCATGGGTCCCGGAGCCCGAGGAGCCGCTTGTCGGAGGGGTGCGGGGCTCGTGGGCGGGTCTGACGGGGGGCCTGGGTCAGCTCGACGTGTGCTCTCCCCGCAGATGGCGTCCATGAAGATGTTCCAGGTCCAGTTCCACACCGGATTCGTGCCTCGGAACGCAACCACCGTGAAGTTCGCCAAGTGCGTGGCGTCCTGCGGGGAGGGCAGCAGGGGTGTGCGCTGGCAGGGGTCACCGGAGGGTGCGTCCCGCACAGTCTGGGGCCTGTGGGCTCTCGACTTGGTCAGGAAGGAGCTCAGGACACAAGTCCAGGAGCGCGAGCAGCTCCTTGGAGCCTGTGGGGTCGAGGAGCAGGGTCACGGTCACAGCCTGGGCCTCGGCGCAGCCACTTGGCTGAGGCTCGGGGTTGCCTGGAACCCGCTGCCCCTGCGCCCTGGCTGCGTGCCTCGTGGGAACCCCTAGCGCTGAGGAGAAAGCCAGCGGGCGGACCCCTGAGGACGGCAGCAGGGCGGGGCCGGGCTCGGGGAGCGGGCGGGCCCCGGTTGGGTCTGTGCTGTGGGTGGGGGTTGAGGGGCGTCTCAGTGTGTCAGCTTTCCAGCCGGGTCTTTCCACGTGGGGGTCGGTGGGGTGTGGGACCACGTGCTGGGCAGGCTGCCCTCTGTCCGGGCTCTCTCCGGCGCTGGCAGGGTTGCAGTCCTGCCTCCATTAGCGCTTTGCTTCCTGGCAGGTGTGTCAGGAGCAGTGGGCTGAGCCCTGTCCCCCTGCCGTCCAGGGCCGGCCGCTCCCTGCTCACAGGCCCTCATTGTGCCCTCACTGGCCTGCTGGGTCAGCGGGGGACCTGGCCTGGCCAGTCTCCTGGGCCAGTGGGGCTGGGGAGGCCGGATGGGCAGCCCCCAGGTGGTGCCTGGGGCTGACCTGCCGAGGCCATGTGCTCCCCTGCGTGGCCCCGCCTGGCTCCCTCCGCCCGGCCTCGCTGCAGCGGGGCTCCTGCTGTCTCGGCTCCCGTGGGCCCCCCCGTCGCTGTGCCAGCTGGGGAGGCCGCCCGTGTCGTCTGCTCACTGCAGGTGCCCCGCCTAGGAAGGCAGGCCGGCCGTGGCCTGGGGTCGGGGCGGGTGGGCAGGGGACGCCGCGGCTGAGGAGGGCGCGTGCACGGCAGCACTCTGCTGCGTCTCCCGGTGGAGAGGGGGCGGGGAGGCGTGACGCAGTGGGCGCCACCTAGGGTGTGTCACTCCCCGTTGTGTGGAGAAGCTGCTGTGGCTGCACTGCCCTCGCTGAGCACCCGAGCGGCGTATCCGCGGCCCCTCCTGTTGGGGGGGTGGGGGTGGGTGCCCCCAGACGGTGGGGGACGGCAGAGCCCCTCCCTCCACACCTCAGGTCTCAGGAACTGCTGCTGTCGCGTGTTTCCACGTTTTGTCATTTTACTGCTCATACGTAAAAAGAGCCGCACATGGATGTGGGTGCTGTGGCCTGAGCCCGAGCCTGCCGCTGAGGCGTCGTGAGTTGCAGGGTGACCTCAGGTGTCTGTGACCTTCCTGGGTTCCCTGGAGAGCAGAGCCCATGGGTGACGCGGTCACTGAGGTCACTGCTGCCGCTCGCCCTGGACGCATCTGTGCGCCCGGTACCTGGCCCCTGGCCGCTGCCTTTGATGGCGCGTGGAGACCAGGGCCTGGGGCGTCCTGCCTGTCCCTTTCCCTCCCAGCAGGGGCGGGTGCTGCCTCCCTGTAGGTGATTGCGGGGTCTCTGTCTCAGGGGCATATGTTAGCCATCGGGGCGTTGGCCAGGGCGATGGCATCATTTCCATGGAAACACATTTAGTATCTCAGATGGCCTGACCTGGACCCAGGACCCAGGGGGCAAGGGCAGGCCCAGTGCTCCCCTGACAAGCCGGTGCTGCTCTGAGGGGTGCTCACGCCCGGCACAGACTCTCCTGCGGCCAGACTGGGGTGTAGCCTGTTCTGTGCTTGTGTTCCGGGGTCATGGGGTGAGCTGTGAAACGGGCCCTGTTCCACTGACGGGGGTGTGGCCCCCCTGCAGGTATGACCTGGACGCCTGTGACATTCAGGAGAAATACCCAGATCTGTTCCAAGTGAGCCTCGAGGTGGAGGTGGAGCCCCGAGACCGGCCCAGCCGGGAGGCTCCGCCCTGGGCGAGCGCCAGCATGAGGGGGCTGAACCCCAAGATCCTCTTCTCCAGCCGAGAGGAGCAGCAGGGCGTCCTGTCTGAATTCGGTGAGTCCTGTGGGGCAGCGCCCGGCCCCGCAGCAGGGCCAGTTCTGTCCTGGCGGCGGGGGCTTGCTTTCTGGATGCGCCTCTCCTTTGCCCGGCACCGGGAGCCGGCGTAGAACCTTGTTCTGGACCAGCTGGGCACAGCCAGGCACCGACACGCCAGAGCTTTTTCCTGGCGTTCCTCGCTCAGTTCAGGCGTCTCGTCTTATCATTGCAGAGCAGTTACAGGAAGTAGCGTAGGCAGAGCGCTGGCGGGGGGCTGTGCTCCCCTGTGACCACGGCACAGCGCCCCTGTGCCCTCGGGTGCAGTGTGTTCATTTCCTTACGTGAAGGCAGCCAAGTGCCCGGGGTGTACGTGTGCGCTGTGGTGCGCTGTGAAGTGTGTGTGTGTGCACATGTGACACGGGCCAGCGTCTGAGCCTGCACTGGGACCCATGTGCAGACTGGACTCGGCGGCAGGCAGCGCAGGGTCCCGGCGGTCTGGAGCGGCACTGCCGGCTGCTGCAGGACGGTGCGTGGGGCTCAGTGGCCTGATGCCCTCCTCTCCCCGCAGGGAAGCCCGAGCTCCCCAGGCAGCCAGGCTCCAGCGCCCAGTACGACGCCGAGACGGGATCTCCCGACGCTGAGCCCACGGAGTCAGAGTCCCCGCAAAGCAGTGGCACGGACACCAACCACTTTCTGCACACGCTGGACTGGCAGGGTACGCACGGCGAGGACGCCAGGGCCGCGTGTCCGAGCACCCTGTGCCCTCGGGCCTACAGGCCTGCGCTGCTCAGCTTGCTTTCGGACCCCTTCCCCGCCTCCTGCGTCAGCACCGCTGCCCATCAGCGTGGCTCGGCCGTCAGCGCACTGCTCTCTTTCAGAGGAGAGAGATGGGGAGCCGGGCCCAGAGAGCAACTTGGCCCAGGAGACAGCATCCGTCCCGGCGGCGGACGCAGGGGAGAGCGAGCCGTCCGACGAGGATGTGGCCACGCTCTCGGCCGAGAGCAGGGACACGGCAGACGAGGACACGCCAGGCCCGGCAGCAAAGACCCCAGAGCGAGAGCCGGTTTTCGATGCAAACAGGCCGGCCACGCCGCAGGAGCCCGGGCCGCCGGAGGACGGCGTCGACCTGCTGGGGCTGCACTCCGAGGCAGGGCCAGCGCCCCCTCAGGCCCCTGGGGGGCCTCCCAGCAACGCCGACCTGCTCAGCTGCCTCTTGGGAGCCCCGGAGGCTGCTTCCGAGGGTGCCCCAGGCGACCTCCTCGGTGGGGAGACCCCCCTGCTCTTCACGAGTCCCACCTCCACCACAGGCGGGCCCCCCATGGCTGGTATGTCAGCTGAGAAGGTTCCGGTGGTTTGGCCTCCAGGTCTATGAGCTGCCAGGGCCTGGGAGGAGCTGAGGATGGTCCGGCAGCCAGGACCGGAAGCGGTGCCCCCCCCCCCCACCCCCATCCATCCTGAGGTTCATCCTGAGCTCACGTCCTTCTCGGCTGCTTGTCTGAGGCGAGGGCGTCGGGACTGAGGCTGTGCCCAGCTCGCGGTCCCTCTGTGTCCTGGGTCTGCGGGTTGTCTCAATGTCCAGGCCGAGCAGCCGGGTGGGGCCTGGCGCTCTGGGCTGGGTGCTCCTGTGGTGCCCGCACACGCCTCACTTCGCCCGCTCCTGGTGTCTCTGCAGCCGACCCATTCGACTCTCTCCTGCTGACATCCGATCCAGACGCCCAGCCCTGCTCCAAGCCCAACCTCTTCGGTGAATTTCTTAATTCAGACGCTCTGGCCACTCAGCCTGCGCCCTTCCCCTCCACCCACAGCGCCCCACCCCCGGCCTGCAGCACCGACTTCCTGCAGCTGGGTGAGTAGCTGCGGGACTGCAGGGCCTCCCTCCCTGGAGGGTGAGGCGGCTGCTGGTGTCCACCCTGGTGCTCTGCTGGTTCCGGGGAGGGTGGGCGGAGGTGCTGGGGCGTCGTGTGCACCGTGAGTTGAGTGTGTGAGCCTCTGCGGGAGAGGGACACGTGCTGTACTAGGAGCTTTTCCACCCACTCCCCTGGCCCCTTGGTCCCCTCAGTGGCGTGAGGCATCCACAGCCTGTGAGGAGGGGAGGCTGGCTCACTGGGACCTGGCCAGGTGCCCCGGCCAGCTGTCCTCTGTCCCTCCTGCTCCCATGTGGCGGGTGTCTGGGTGTGGGGCGGTAGGAGCCATTTGAAGGCCAAATCCACCCCCGCTGGGGGCCCACACACATGGTGCTGCTCTCTCCCAGGGGACATGCCAGCCGAGCCCAGCAGGATATCCGCCTCGGCCAGCCACCCAGACCTGCTGGGAGGATGGGACTCCTGGGCTGAGGCGCCGGCCCCTGCTCCAGCCACAGAAGGTACGACCCTGCCCCTCCTCCACGTCGCCATGACGCAGCCCTGCCCTCCCAGGGTCGGGGGTCCTGGAGGGCGTGGGCCGCGCCCTGGTCAGCATGTCCAGGGCTGTCCCAGGGCGTCCTGCCCTCCTCCCCGCCCGCCCCTGCAGGTGTGCACAGGCGCCCGGCCCTCCACGTGCTCCCTGCTCGTCTCCTGTGGGCGCCTAGGACACGGCCCATGCCGACCCCCTCACCACAGCGTCTCTGAGTGGTTTCTGGGTCCTGCGGCCGCTGTGCCTCTGGAGGGCCTGCCCAGGACACGGGGGTCCCGCGTTCACTGGCTGGACGTCTGTCCTTTCCTCCGTCTGTGATTCTGTCCTGTCGGAGACGACCCCGTGACGAGGCCTGTGGCACGCGTCCCCGCAGGGCCTGGCGCCGGGCCTGCCCAGGAGCCCGGCCTCCGGGGTCACCAAAGCTGGGCAGCGACTAAGAAGACGCTGCTCCCACGGGCGCAGATGCCGCGGTCCCGCTTGCGCCCCGCCCTGCACCCGAGCTAACTCTGTCACGTCCTTGGCTGGGTGTTTCCTTTGAGAGCTGCTTCCTCTTCCTCTTTGCACAGGAAGTTCCTTCCTCCTGTTAGCCATGAGAGCCCTTCCCGTAGGAGAGCCGGCATTTGCAGTGATGATTCTGTGCCTCCAGGTGGCTGACAACAGTTTGCTCAGATATTTCAGTTTCTGATACTTAGAATGTTCTCAGACTGACGCTGTCAAAGCGAAGAGGAGCCCCTGAATGGGAGACTGTATTCAACAGCGATGCATTTGATAAGGGTCAATTTAAAAAATATATAAAGAGCTCATACAACTCAATACCAGGAAGACAATCCAATAAAAAATGGGCAACGGACCTAAATAGACACTTTTTGAAAGAGGACATACAGAAGGCCAAGAGACAGATGAAAACATGCTCAGAGTCACTGATCATTAGAGAGATGCAAATTAAAACAAAGTATCACCTCACACCTGTCAGAATGGCTTCCATCAACACAACACACGACAAGTGCTGGCGAGGATGCGGAGGAAAGGAGCCCCCGTGCACTGCTGGTGGGAACGCAGACTGATGCAGCCGCTGTGGAGAACAGTACGGAGTTTCCTCAAAACACTAAAAGCTTCCATTTGACCCAGTGATCCCACTCCCAGGACTATATCCCAAGAAACCAGAAACACCCGTCAGAAAGGATATATGCCCCCTATGTTCATAGCAGCACAACTTACCATAGCTGAGGTCTGGAAACAGCCCAAGTGCCCATCAGCAGATCAATGATAATAGAAGTGTAATATGCTAATTAGACCGAACGTCCTTCTAGACGACCTTCTGGATGAAGTGGGGCTGAGAGGGAAGCCTGGGTCCCAGGCACGTGCCAGGTGCCAGAGAGAAGCCAGTGCTGGCAGTCGGGGAAGGAGGGCCTATGGTTCACAGATTTCGTGCCTCGGCCTCTGGTGAATAGACTAGAATCTAAAGCTGTGGCCATTGTACCATGGGACACTGCAGCAGTTAAAAAGAAGGACCTCTTACCCTTTGCAACAGCGTGGAGGGACCTGGAGAGTATCATGCTAAGTGAAATGAGCCAGAGAAAGACATGTATTACATGATCGCACTCATGTGGACTCTGATGCACGCAATAAACAAAACAGACCAGAGGCATGGATACGCGGAGCAGACTGACAGAGGTCGGGCGGGGGAGGGAGCTGATGGAAGAGGGTGAAGGGATTAGCCAAAGAACTACGTGCATAGCCCATAGACGGCAGTGTGGTGGTGGGCAGGGGCGGGGGGCAGGGCTGGGTGGAGGGGGCAGAGGGAGAAAGGCGGGGCAGCTGTCACAGTATCACAGCATGTTCAGACGTGAGGGGTTCCAGGAAGCAGCGTCACCAAGTCGGGACACGGACGTTGTAGGTCTTTACGCTTCAGGGCGTCTTCCGTGGGGCAGCTCTGGTCTCGTGCGTGTCCGTGTCCTGTGCGAGGCCGGCGGGAGCCTCAGCGGAGAGCTGGGCTGCATCTCCCTTCGGTGGCACTTGCTTTAACGTCCATCCTCTGTCCTCCTCCAGGCCCCTTCTTCCCTCCTGGTGGCCAGCCAGCCCCTCCTGGCCCCCCAGCCAGCCGGGCCAAGCCTCAGAGCCTGGACCCGTTCGCAGACCTCGGGGACCTCAGCTCCAGCCTCCAAGGTGAGGTGCAGGGCGGATTGGGGGTGCACAGGGCGGATGGGGGGCCGGGGGCGCAGTCATCTGATCTTCTCCGTCCCCAAGGCCCAGGGCACAGTGACCCTCGGAGCAGCCGCCTGCCCCCGTGGCAGGGGCTTGGGGACCAAGCTGCTGCGCAGGTGCTGGGTGTGTAAGGGGGTGGGTCTCCACGTGGGGGCCCCAGTGTCATGCCTGCCTGTGGCCTCGAACCTCCCAGAGCTGACCTGGCGCCCTGGGACCCGTGTCCCTGGCCCCTTGGTGCCTCCAGACACGTGTGTGTATCTGAGATCTCCTCCCTCGGCGGGCGGTGGGTGGAGCTCCAGGTTGGAAGTGATGCCTCCTGGGGAGGCTTGCTCGGCTGATCCAGCGTCTCCCCTGCTGAGTGGGGGCCTCCTCGGCACCCCTGAGCCTTCGTGGGAAGCCAGGGTCCCTCAGCACAAGGCTCCCTGCTGTCTGCCCCCCCCGCCCCCCCCCCTCCCCTGCCCCGCCTCCTGCTCCTGCTGCGGGCGTCTGCAGGGCTGGCGTCCATCTCTCGTCATGTGAACCCTTCTGCTACTCTTTTTTAGGTAAAGGTTACAGGATTTCTTTAAAAAAAATGCTGTTACTGATGTTTAGAGGGAGAATGGGGGGGGGGGGGAGAGAGAGAGAAACATCAGTGATGAGAAGGAATCACCCATGGGCTGCCTCCTGCACGCCTCCCACGGGGGATCGAGCCTGCAACCTCTTGGTTCCGGGGTCGACAACCACTGACCAGCCGGGCCGGCCTGCGCCAGCTTGTTGAGCCCTGGAGGCTTCGTGCCGTGGGCAGTTTGTTCTTTAAAGTTTCTTGGAGTCGAGGTGCGGTGTGTCTGGGGTCTCTGGAAGTTTGCGTTGCCTTGGCGCCCAGCCCTGTGTGGCCCTGGCTTAGGCCATCGCGTGTGAGGGGGCCTCCCCAGCCTCCTGGGCGCCTGCTGGGCTGTGGGCTGCAGACCCTGTGGGGAGGACTTAGCGGATCGGAGTCGTCCGTTCTCAGGACGGAGCCGGCCCTCAGCTCTGCACTGCGCCCGACACCCTGTCATACCCCCGCGGAACGGGTGTGAACAAAGCTGCTGGCACCGAGAGGAGAAGTAAACAGGCTCAGACTCCGCTGGAGACCTCACACCCTCCACCAAACCCGGGGGCACTGCTCGCTGCCAGCAGGCGCGGGGCTGGGCACTGCTGCCACGGACATCCTCCTGCCCCTGCGCCTGCACCGCGGGGCCGTGTGATGAAGGGTCACGGCCCATCGTCCTGCTCTGACCACGGCCAGCTGGACACCAGGCGCAGCCGTGAGAACCTGACAGAACAGCTGCTCTCGGGGTGTGGGGGGCGGGGTGCCGCGCTGGATGAGGGTGGAGGCGGGAGGCCCCAGACCGGGGTGCACGGCAGCGCCGCCGGGAGCGGGTGAGAGCTCGTCACCACAGCCTCATCTCGGGTCCTGGAAGCCAAAGCAGAGCAAGCGCAGAGCCGGCGGGAGGAAGGGAGTGACAGGCCGGGCCCTGAGGGCCACGGCAGGAACCACCAGGGAGCTGGAGGACAAGCTGCTCTTTGGACGCCGGCGGGGGCGCGGGGGGCGGGGCGCTGCGGACAGGAGGAGGCCGCCCGGCCCCACCGCACAGCACGCGGGTGAACGGACTTGAAAACGGCCATGCCGGGTGGCGGGTGTGAACTCCTGCCCCGGCACCTCCTCGGCAGGAGAACCCCCTGCTGTCCACGGAACAGAGAGCCGTCCCGTCAAAGGAGATGCCCAGCAGGGCCCACGCGGGGCCAGCGAGCCCAAGCGCCTGGAGGTCCAGGAGACCTCGCTCGCTTGCAGCTGCTGGGTGTGAGGGCCGGTTGCTGTGAAAGTAAGCGTACAACCAGCACTCACCCAGATGGAGGCGGAGGCGTGCACATGCCTGTACACGTGTTCACGCCTGTATACACGTGTTCACAGCAGCTCTGTAAACTCTCCAACCTGGGCTTGTGGCTGAGTGAACCTCAGTGCGTCCCCAACAGAAAATGCTGCTCAGCAGTGAAAGGGGCGTCTTGGGTGAGAAGAGCTTGAGAAGCTACCTACATTCTGAGTCCCTTTCTAGAGTATTTAAAGTAGACAGACAGACGGACAGACATAGACAGATAGATAGATAGATGGATAGACAGATGGACAGACGGATAGATAGGTGGATAGATGGGTAGATAGACAGATGGATAGATGGACAGACATAGACGCATAGATGGATAAACGGATAGACGGATGGATGGACGGATAGATAGATAAATGGACAGACAGATTTCAGAGAGGAAGGGGGGGAGAGAGGAACATCAACGAGGAGAGAATCTGATTGGCTGCCTCCTGCACACCCCACACTGGGGATCGAGCCTGCAAACCCAGCATGTGCCCTGACTGGCAATCAAACCATGACCTCCTGGTTCATAGGTCTGCTCGACCACGGAGCCACACCAGCCGGGCTGTTTCTAGAATATTCTTGAAGTGAGTCACAGAGATGGTGAACAGATGGGTACTTGGACCCAGTGCTCACACAAATAGGAATGTGTGGTAAAATGGCACAAGCTGGGCATACATGTGCACACATGCATATGGCAGCCAATACACACGTAGCCTGAGCTTTGCCGAGGTCGGTTGCCTGTCTGCTATGTGTGTGCCGGGCTCCCTCTGGCTCCGGGTTCCTGTGAGTCTGTTTCTAGATAAAGGGTTAAGGAACCACCAGCTCTGTGTTCTGCGAGCACATGGGAGGCAGAACCCACGCTCACCCTAACCACCCCACTGACCGCGGCCCCGAGGTCGTCCCCACCATCGCCCACAGGGAGCCACTCGGACGGCTGCTCGCCCGGCGTCCTGGCTCCCCACTGAACATTGGTTTTGCAATGCGTGTGTCAGACTCCCTCACGGACAGGCGCTGCCCCTTGTTCACGCTCCCGCCCGGGACTGTCTCCCCAGGCTCACCCGGTGGATTCGCTCCTGGGGGCTTCGGTCCCAAAGCAGCTCCCCATCCCAAGGGCGGCAGCTCCTGGCAGACAAGTCGGCCCCCGGCCCAGGGCACCCCATGGGCCTCCCAGACCAAGCTACCCCCCAAAACCTGTGCACAGCCAAGGTCTAACTACACCACGAGCTTCAGCGTTATCGGCGGCCGGGAGGAGCGGGGTGTCCGCGTCCCCAACTTCGGTGAGTGTCCTCGTCCCTCCGCGTGGACCTCCTCGCGGGAAAGCTCAGCCCAGAGCCCTCACCACAGGAGGCACGCCGGGCGGGGGCGGTTCCGAGGGTGTCTGGCGGCCAGGCCCGTGCTGCCAGGACCTGGCCTGGCTGCGGTGTCATCCCTGGGATGGCACAGCCACGTCGGCCCCAGACAGTGGCCTTTGCCCCTGGGGAGCTCCGTGGGTGCTTCCCACACGGGGTCCGGTGGCAGAGGGGTCGGCAGCGTGTCCACCCCCTCCCCTGCAGCTCAGAAGCCGCGGGTGTCCGAGAACCATTTTGAAGACCTGCTGTCGAACCAAGGCTTCTCCTCCAAGGCCGACAAGAAGGGGCCGCGGACCATTGCCGAGATGAGGAGGCAGGACCAGGCGAGGGACGCGGACCCACTCAAGCTGAAGGTGCGTGGCGGGGGCGGAGCGGCCCGGGTCACCCAGGCGTCCAGCCGGTGTGGCTGTGTCCTGGGCGCTGAGGCTCTGGGGCCACAGACCATCTGGCCTGGCTGCGTGGGCTGCAGCGGCCGGCCAGCTCGCACCTTTGCGAGGGCGTGTGCGACGTGTCCCATCCGGGCTCCGGCCTCGGAGAGTTTTTGCAAAGCAGGGGCCCGGGCAGCGTGGGGCTGAGGGCAGAGGCTCTGCGTGCTCCTTTTGTTACTCGGCATCTGGCTCCGCGGGAGTTCTAGCCATACCTACCCCCACCCGGTCAGGGCGACGTGCCCGAGGCGCCCGGGGTGAGGGCCTCTGCTGGGCGGCCTCAGCCCAGGTGTCTTCCCTGCAGATGGGTAGAGATGGGGGGGCGGGCCAGCGGAGCCCAGCCTGTCATCCCTGCTGGCCCTGGAGCTCCAGGACAGGCTGTGCGGCCGCAGTGGGGGCCGTCGGTGAATTCCGCACTGTCGTGGCCTGTGTGGGGTCCAGCCAGGCCTGGGAGTGGCTGACCGTGCCTGGTGGTCAGCACAGAAAGCGGGACAGGGCCTTTCCTCACGGTGTCGGGGGCTTGCTTGGGACGGACGCGTGTGGAGTATTGTGATGCCGGCGCACGCAGGGCGGCTGGGCCAGGACGCCTGCTGCAGCCCCACGTCTCCCCAGCTCCTGGACTGGACCGAAGGCAAGGAGAGGAACATCCGCGCCCTCCTCTCCACACTGCACACCGTGCTGTGGGACGGCGAGAGCCGCTGGACGCCTGTGGGCATGGCTGACCTGGTGACGCCCGAGCAGGTGAAGAAGCAGTACCGCCGGGCTGTGCTGGTGGTGCACCCCGACAAGGTGAGTGCGGGCGGGGTCCACCTGGGGAGGTGAGCACCCACGGGGCGGGGTGCCGGGAGCTGGCATGGGACCGTCGTCCGCTCCGTCCCGCAGGCCACGGGGCAGCCCTACGAGCAGCAGGCCAGGATGATCTTCATGGAGCTGAGCGACGCCTGGTCCGAGTTCGAGAGCCAGGGCGCCCGGCCCCTCTTCTGAGCCCTCTGGTCGGAGCTGCACGTGGACCAGGAGCTGCCGTTGGCCTCCGGGCCCTGCCAGGCGGAGGCGTGGGGGACGCGGCCGCACCGGGCGCTGTGCCCTCGGAGGACTGGAGCCGCCGCTGGGCGGGAAGAGCATTCCGAACCCCTTGGTTTCCTCTTTTCTTTTCCCAAAGGAAAGTGTTGATGCGCGTTCCTCCCCGTCGTCACGTCTGTGATTTGTGGTTCAGGGCCATCCCCTGAGAGCGTCCCCTCTGGGGAGAGCGCTGCGTTCTCTGCCCGCGTGACGCCCGCGTCCCAGGTGTGATCAGCCTGCGGCCGCCTGTACACAATTAAACTATTTTCTGATGACGCCTCTCGGGCTGGTCTTGGCTCTGACCCCAGGATGCAGTGCAGGCCCGGGGCTGCAGGGCTGCTCAGCTGCTCGTCCTTGTCCTGAGCCGCTCGGCCCGGGGCCGCCTGGCTGGTCGGTCACAGGCAGGAAGAGGCGGCGGTGTGGGGACTGACGGACACCGTGGCGCTGGACAGCTGTGGTCGCTGCCCCTCCAGACCCGGGTGCCTGAGTGGGAGGCCCTGAGCCCCCTTTGGAGTGGGGGGTGCCGGACTGTCGGGCGTCCAGGGCAGGGCCGGTGGAGAGGCGCCCCCTGCCGGATCCTGTGGGCCGTGAAGTGGCCGCAGAGGCTCAGGGCCAGACCCGGCAGAACAGCAGGGTCAGGGTGGGTTTCTAGCCTCCCAGCCGCTGGGCCCTGGAGACCGGCTCCCGGCGCTTGGAGGAGGTGACCCCTCCTCTCCTGGTGGTGAGGCAGGTGAGGTGGGGCCCCACAGCTCCCCGTCAGCGCCCCGATGCCCACGTCCTTCACCCAGTCACGTGCAGGCAGCGGGGGAGGGGCGCAGCGTGTGTGAGTCCCTGCCTGGCCTGCGGGAGCCGGCCACTGGCCCCTCCGCTCGCCTGGCTGAGCTCTGCTGGGTGTCGGTGGTGTGAACACCTGGCCGAGCTCAGGCCCACCTCCCGCTGCTGCAGGCATGCTGGGCGGAGACGCGCACAGGCTGGGCCGGGACCCCGGGGCCTGGTCGGGGAGCGTGGGGTCTGCCTCTGAGGGTTCAGGGCCTCGCCCAGCCATGACCCCGTCCAGGAGACGGGACGGTGCTGGGGGAAGGAGGGGCCCCAGACGCTGGGACCCAGGGCAGAGCCTGCGCTGGACAGTGCAGCCGTGTCAGGCATGCAGCAGCCGTGTCAGGCGTGCAGCAGCCGTGCCGCTGGCAAAGAGGAAGGACCGCTTCTTACGCACCCCCCGCCATTTTAGCTTTCACTTCTTTAAAAACATGAGCAGCCTGACAGTTCTGCGCTCTCGCAGGAAGTCTCGCAGGCGCCGTCTCCCCTTCGGTCTCCAAGGCCCTTGCCCCTCCTGCCTGTGCCCACTGACTCCTAGGGGGTCCCAGATCCCAGGTGGCCGGCCAGAGCAGCTCCTCCCCTACAGGCCACAGGACCAGGCACGTCCACTCCAGGGACGGGCTGGCCTGTGCACGGGGCCTTGCCCCGCCCCAGCTCTAAGGGACATTGCCCACACCGCGGGACCTGGGTGGTCCTTGCCCAGCCCTGCCGGGCCTTGCTCCAGAGACAGGTTCTGGGCTGGACGTGGGCTCGGATAAGGGGCCTGGTGTGGGACGCGCCTCCACGCTGCCTGCCCGGTTAGCACTCCAGACCCCATGGCCTGGGCTGGCTGGTCGACCCTGCAGTGGGGCTGGTTTGGGAGTCCCCGACCCACACCTGGGTCCACAGGGTTGGGCCTCCCTCCCTCTGTGACATCCTTAGAGACAGCCTGGGTGCCTGGTGGCTGGGGGCAGAGCTGAGGGGCCTTGCTCTGAGCCCCCAGAGCCTGGGCCACTGCCAAGAGCCACCCTGCAGTCCAGCCTGAGCCTGCCGGCGGCTACATCTCCTTGCCACAGGAATCCTCCCATACAGGGCAGCTTTAGGGGTGGGATGGGAGGGGCATTGGGCCACCGGGAGGGTAATTCACAGTGGTGTTGGCTCTGTTCCCACCAGGGCCCGGGATCCAGCAGGCCCTGGTGCACCCCTCACCTGTGGGCCTCACGCTCAGGCCAGGAGCCCTCCTGGGCAGAAGGAAACCCTGCCGCTCCCCTGGGGTAGGGGCACGCAGAGCGGCTCCTGAAGCTGCCCGAGGCCTTCTGGGTAGGTGTGCAGGCGGGCCCACTGGGCAGCACCCTGGGGCCCGAGTCCCTGCTCAGCTATAGGGACACCTGGGTCCTCCACTGCCTGTGGATGGTGTGATGGTTACCACTCTGTTGCCACCAAGGCCGGGGCTGGGCTGCTGCTGAGCTGCTGTTCCTCCTGGTTTCCGGGCCGACTTGTCTGGGGGCGCTGAGCAACTCAGCCTGGGCCCCGATGCCCCCACCCACCAGGTCCCGATGCCCCCACCCACCAGGATGTCCCCCACCCGCCTGGCCCCGAGGCCCCCCCACCATTGTGGCCACGATGTCCCACCAAAAACCAGACCTGTCACTCACTTGGTAGTGACCCTCTGGGCCTTAACGCCATCGGCTTTCCGTATCGCCTAGAACTGGTCGGCAAACTTGATCAACAAGCGACAAACCGCGGCTCGTGAGCCACATGTGGCTCATGAGCCACAGTTTGCAGACCACTGGCCTAGAAGGTATGCATTGGGAGAACACAGGTGTCCCGCCATCACTGGCACCACTGCTGAACTCCAAGGACAAACCTGGGAACCCTAACCCTAATGCTACCCTAGCCCTAAGTTTAACCCTACCTTAATCCTCACCCTGACTGTACCCTAAACCTAACCCTAACTCTACCCTAATCCTGATCCTACCCTAAAGCTAACACTAACCCTAACCCTTAACCCTACTCTACCCTGACCCTAACCCTAACCCTACCCTAAATCTAATTCTAACCCTAACCTGACCATGACCCTAAATCTAACCATACCCGACCCTAACCCTAACCCTAACCTAATAACCCAAAACCCTAACCCTTACCCTACCCTAATCCTAACTCCTAACCCCTAGCCCTACCATGACCCTGACCCTGACCAGGACCCTAACCCTAACCCTAACCTAATAACCCTAACCCTAACCCTCACCCTCACCCTAACCCTAACCCTCACCCTCACCCTAACCCTAACCCTCACCCTCACCCTAACCCTGGCTGGGGGAGTGGGGGCAGAATAGGGGCCATGGTGCCCCTGAGGCTCCTGAGATGCTCTCCTCCCCTTGGTGGGTGTGGGGCCTGGACTTCCACCCCCTCCTGGCCGAGCAGGGGCCCTCGTATGCTGTGCCCACAGGTTAGTGTGAGGCTGTCTGCTGTCTGTGGTGTGGCCTGGGCACCTCCCTGGGCCAGGAACTCCGCTGGGACGTGACTGCCCTACCGCCCACCGGGCCCAGGCTCTGCTGGGCAGCCCTGAAGGGACAGTTCCCAGCCCCTGTGACACCAGGGCCACCACCCTCCCTGACCCTGACCTGACCCCACCACTCAGCGGCCTCTGTGCTGTGTGTCAGGGCTGGTGTGGGGTGAGCTGCCCAGAGCGGAGGTGTGCAGGTGTGTGTGGGAGGGAGCAGAAAGAGCGGCCCCCATGCGAAACAGCCTGGGGGGCAGGGCCTCCGTGGAAATGGACAGTGAGGACACCCAACTAGGCCCATGTCTCAGCACCCCAGGACCGGACGGGGTCTTGGGATCGAGCTGGTCCCCGAGACTGGGCAGCACTGAGCCTTGGAGACTGGACCTGCCCCATGGAGGCATCGGGGAGGTACGCGGGGTCCTGCCCAGCTGCTCACTTTCCTTCTCCCTGTTGCAGCCTTTTAAGTAATAACGGGATCCCACGGGAAGATGGCCAGGCGGTAGGCGGTGCCAGGGACTGTTATTCAGCTTGTTAAATTATTAAGTTTGCATTTGAAGTTTCCGGAGCCCCTCCCAGGGCCCCCTCAGGGTCTACACCCCTGCCCGCCCCCATGCAGCAGGGTGCCCTGGGGCACGGGAATGCCAGGGAACAGGCAGACAGCTGGCACTAGTCAGGTATCCTGGGAGGGAGCAGAGGGGTGCCCAGCAGGGGCTTCCTCTGAGAGGCGGGTGGGGGCTAGAGCAGGGAGGGCAGCGGCTGCCTCTGCCATCTGGAGTGACCGTGGAGGCCAGAGAGGACCGTGTACGGCAGGGGTCCCACAGGCAGCACCAGGTCTTCAGTCCTGCTCTGGGCTGGTGCTGCCGGCCGGTTTCTGGGGGGCCATGCTCTAAAGAGCTATTAGGGCGCTGAGCTGACCTCCTGGTGGGACACCAACCTTCACCCAGCTGCCTGCCATATCCCTCCCCATCCCACCTCCGTCCACCTCCCCGTCCCACCTCCGTCCACCTCCCCGTCCCACCTCCGTCCACCTCCCCGTCCCACCTCCGTCCACCTCCCCGTCCCACCTCCGTCCACCTCCCCGTCCCACCTCCGTCCACCTCCCCGTCCCACAGCTCAGCCTTCCTCACTGGTGCAAATTCCCACGAAGCCCCACGGTCTCGCTCAGCTGGCTGTGGGTCTGGGTCTGTCACCAGGACCGGGTCCTCTTCCCAGCACTCGCAGGACCTGAGTCCTACTGGATGTGGCTCCGCGGCCCTGGAAGCCTGGCTCGGAGCCGGCAGATGTGAACGGAGGGGCCGCTGTGTGTGGCGAGGGTAAGATGGGTAACAGAGAGACAGAGACCGGTAGGGAGAGACAGCGAGAGAGAGGGAGATGGTGACCCCACAGCTGACCTCTGAATGGTGAATCCCTAGGGAGAGGGAGGGATGGAGAGAGACGTGGAGGGTCAGCAGCGTCCAGGAGCCAGCAGAGGCCTCTGGCCTCTGTGCCTGAGCCTGTCCCGGCCAGTGAGCCCCTGGCTCAGGGTGTGGGTGCCCTTGGGGCTGCGGACTCCAGACTGGGGCTGGGCCCTGCCCGGTCTGCTGTGACAGCCTGCACCTCCCCGGCCTGCAGGCCGCACCGCCCACCCTGGTCCTTTAGGTCGGGGGGGTGTTTCTCTGCAGGTGGCTTGTGGGGGTCCTCTGGGGGATTGCCCACAGGATGTCAGCTCTGGGTCATCCCATCAGTGGGGCAAGGACCCTGAGCTGGGGATCCTCAGACCCTGGAAATGGGTGACCCTCAACAGCTCCTGTCCCAGACCTGCACAAGGCCTGACCTTTGACCCACCTCATAAAGAGATGAAGCGCCCGGGCCAGCGTGGCTCAGTGGTTGAGCGTTGATCTATGAACCAGGAGGTCACGGTTCGATTCCTGGTCAGGGCACAGGCCAGGGTTGTGGGCTCAATCCCCAGCGGGGGGCGTGCAGGAGGCAACTGATCCATGATTCTCATCATTAATGTTTCTCTCTCTCTCTCTCTCCTCTCTCTCTAAAATCGATTTTTAGAAAAGTATATTTAAAAAGAAAAACAAAAAGCAGAAATGTGCTCCTCCCATTCTTGGGGGTCTGCAGCCCTGACGGGAGTCCCCTGTCCTGCCCCTTCGCCCCCACCCCTCCCTCCTCGCTGGCTCAGTCCCGCCAGAGCCTGGAGGGGTCAGAGAGGCAGCAGCTGGGGCAGAGGGGCCGCTGGCTGGGACCAGGCCGGTCCTCCTGAGCTCAGGCTGAGGTCAGGGCAGCAGCGGGAAGGGGCGCGTGAGGAGTGGCCGCCCCTTCGTGGGGGCGCGGGCAGGGGCAGGGGCAGCCCCAGGGTCCACCCCTCCCATCTCGACCCGCGACTCCCCGTGACTCAGCCCGGCGGGGCCGGTGACAAGTTACTGCTGCGGCCACCAGGGTGTCCACCCGCCGCCAGGCAGCCGGCCCTGCGCGGTCCTGGGAGATGCGGGCCCCGCAGCCCTCTGCCCGCACGAGGCCCTCGCAGGGGCCCCGGAGAGGCGCGGGCGCAGGAGGCGGACCCGCGACCTTGCAGCGACCGCCAACCGGCCCGCAGTGCAGCTCCGCAGAGGCAGCACCCGCGCAGGGAGGGGGCGGCGGGCGGCGCTGGCGCGGGGACCGCGGGGCGGGGCGCCGGGGAGCAGTGCCCTCCCTCCTCCCCGCCGCGGCCCCGACTGTCCGCCGACCGGGTCCCCCTTGATCACTTTCATTGAAAACTAGGCCAGGGCTCGTCTGCGGGTCTCTCTCCGCCAGGGGTGGGGGTTCAGAAGTCTAGGGGCTCCCTTCTCCCGCTCAGAGGCCCGAGAGCGGGGGTTGGGGTCACTCGGGTTCGGGACCACTGCCCCTCCCTTCCGCGCTGGGATCCCCCTCCCGTGGCGGAGGGATTGGGGAGGGGGGCGCCCCTCTTCAGCCCCAGGAGGGACTTTCCCACTCGGTTTGCGGGGTGTCGGTCCCGCACGCGCTCACGAAGGACCCGGCGAGGGGAGTGCGGACCCTGCGGGAGGAGGGCGGCCCCCCCCCGGGTCCACACCGCGGGGCGCAGGGGGTACAGGGCCTGGGATTCAGGCGGCCGGGCCAATCCGGCGGGGGGAGGGCTCTGGAGGAAGATGGGGGCGCGGCTCCGCAGTCCCCGCCCCCGCCCCCCGCACCGCGAGCCGCGCGCCCCGCCCTCCCCGTCACGCTCGGGGGGCGGGGAGGCCTCCGTGTGACGCGCCTCCTCGCGGTGCCCTTCAGCCGCCGCCGCAGTTCCTGGGGCGCCACATGGACCCGGTCGGCCCGAGCGCGCCCCGCCGCTGACGCCCGCCCGCTAGCCCGCACCCTTGTCCGGGAAGGTAACCGGCCCCGCGCGCAGCCCCATCCTCGGCCGCCCGGCCCCAACCCGGGCCGCCCGGCCCCGGCCCAGCTGGGCAAGCACTGGGCCGGCCGGGCGCTGTCCACCCGCGCGGTGCTGAAGCGGCCCACCGTCCCGGCGCGCCCTCCCTCTGGGCTCTGTCCCTGGCTCCTGCCTCCCCGGGTGCCCCCCCACCCAGGGCCGCTCCGCAGAGCCGGGCAGCCCGCCCGCGGCAAAGCCCAGAGGGACTGCGACGGGAGCCAAGCCCGCGTCCTGGGGGAGCCCAGCAGCACCCCGACCTCTGCGGTGGGCCCTGCGGTCCCCTCTCCCCAGGAGCCAGGGGAGAAGTTTGGAAGAGAATCTGCTTTGCGGCAAAGGCGC
The DNA here is from genome assembly GCA_026230045.1 of Corynorhinus townsendii. Lineage (NCBI taxonomy): Eukaryota > Metazoa > Chordata > Mammalia > Chiroptera > Vespertilionidae > Corynorhinus > Corynorhinus townsendii. The sequence continues at coordinate 202,398 of JAPDVU010000001.1, read as the reverse complement.
CCTGCGCGCCAGCGCTTTGTGAGGGGGGCACTCCCGCCCCCCCCGCCCCCCCGCCCCCCCTGCCCAGCGCACAGCGGGTCTCCTGCAGAGGAAGGGGGGGGGGCACAGGAAGCAGAAGCTCTGCAGGGACCCCCCCTGCACAGACAGGTTTTACAGGAAGCACCTCCCCACCAGAGTGCCACCTGGCCTGCACCCAGGGGCGCCCCCATTCAGAGGCAGGTGGAGGGGTGGTCTTGCCCTAGTCTGGCCCCCTCCTGGCTCTCCCACCCCCCTCTTTATGGTGGACCGGTGGCAGTGGGCACGGGGTCTCCCCGGGATGGAGCCAGGCCTCCCAACACCTCCACCAGCCTAAACCTCCCCCCCTAAACCTGATTCTTGGGTGGACCCCATCCTCCCGCCCCCGGCCGGGCCCACCAGGAAGCAGCAGAGCCAGTCACCTCCAAATGCCCCTGTGCCTGTCCCTGCTTCCTACAGGCCGGCTTCTCGGAGCTGTGCCGTTCCCCAAGACTGAGCACCCCATCCCTGCTCCAGGAGCCTCAGAGGCCCTGTGACCACTGCAGACCCAGCGGGGTCCTGGGACCTGCTGCCCTGGCCAGGGTGTTGGGGGCAGGGAGCCCCTCCACAGGGACCCGCCCCGGTGTCCCCTCCCGGCCGGGTCCAGCAAAGGATGCTCTCCCAGACCCAGCACACACTCGGGGGGAGGGAGGCAGGATGAGGACGAAGCCCGCAGGTGGGCTGGGTGGCCTGCGACCCGCTCCTCTCTCCCAGGCCCAGGACTCGGCGGCCACACTTGACTGTGAGTGGCGACCCCGGAGCTGCTGCTGAGGAATCAAAGCCTGGGCCATGGAGTTCGTGATGAAACAGGCCCTGGGAGGTAGGAAGGAGGGGGTGGGGCACGGTGCACCCAGCAGGCGGCTGGCTGCACGCTTGGCGGCCAGGGTGCTGCAGGGGTCGAGGCTGAGCGAGCAGTACCGCCCCCTTGGGCTTGGGCACACCCCAGAGAGGGTTTCAGGGGCACGAGGGACCCTGCAGGGTGGCAGCCCCTCGGGGAGCAGAGCCACAGCAGCTGGACCTGGGGTGGGGGCAGCAGGGGACACAGGGGACGGGGCTGGCTGAGCACAAGACAAGGGACGTGTCCCACACAGCGGGGAGCTGCCCCTCCATGCGCAGCGCGACCTCCTGTGTTTGGGGGGAAGGGACCCCTTAACCTGCTGACCCCCATTTGAAGGGCATCCTGTGCCTACTTGGCTCCAGGCATCCTCATGGCCGGAGACCCCGGCCCCAGAGGTGGGTGAAGAGGGGGTCCGGTCCACACAGGCACAGAGCAGGGGCGCTCTGGTCAGCCAGGCGGTGGGCCCTCCTGCGCTCCTGTCCGGTCTCCCGTGATGGGGCCCAGCTCCTGGTGGCCGTGACAGACGCTGCGTGGGCCTCTCCCTTGGCCCCACCCTGGCCTGCTGCTGCCCACCGCGTGGCCTGAGGTGCTGCTGCTGTGTCAGGGGGGTCAGGAGCTTGGCCGGAGGTGGGTGCTGCTGTCAGGGACGGGGTGCACAGAGGCGCCCATGCCCCTGTCCTGTGGGGTGTCTCCTAGAGAAATGACATGAGCAGACACGGGGCCTGGCCCAGGCCACACTCCCGAGGTTCCAGGGTCAAGGATAGACAGGCTTCAGGTTGCGTCTAATTATAATGATTACGTCACCAGGACGTGATTCAGGACCGCGCAGCCTCCTGGCACCGGGGACCGTGTTCCGCCAGCCAGCCGAAGGCTGTTGCAGATAATTAATTAGGCGGCTAATTCGGGCCCAGAGGTGGGCTCGTAGGAAAACCCAAGTCTCTGATGTGGCTGTCGACGCGGCTGCAGTGAGCTGGGTGCCTGCCAGCCGCACGCCCTCTGCGTGTGTCACCCAGAGTTTCCCCTGCGGCGGCAACGGGGTGCCCCTGAGGGTGTGGGAGCTGCGAGGGGGTGGCCCTGGGGTGTCCTGGCTGCCCAGTGCTCCCAGACATTCGCTGTCCTGGCGCTGGGGCCGGGGGGGGGGCTGGGGCTGCGCTGGCCTCCTGGTGAGACTGGATTTCTGTTCTGTTTGCCGTCCCTGGGTGCGGTGACAGCGAGACAGGCAGAGACCAGGAATATTCTGAGGGAGACAGACAAGCCCCAGGCACAGAGGAACCTGCAGGACTGCCCCGGAAACGGTCAGAGGAGGTGAATCCAGAGAAGCAGGGATAGGGATGGAGCCAGAAAGAAGAGATAAGGAGCAGAAACTGAGGAGAGAGAGAGTCAGGAAGTGCCCCAGGACGTGCGAGACGAGATGGAGGGAGACAGATGCACGACAGACAGTAGCGAGGCTTCTGGGAGCCAGGCAGGGGCGCCAGCTGCCCGAGCCTCGAGGGAGAGATGGCGCCTGGACACGGGCTGAGGACACCACGGAGATGGGGCTGGGGGTGTGCGAGCAGAGAGGGCTGAGAGGGGACACAGGGAAGGACAGAGACAGACAGACACAGGTGTATCCAAACAGGAGTGGAGGGGGACAGAGACCCGAGACAGCTCCGCAGGCAGCCCTCGGCAGGACGCCCTGCGGCTGAGGTGGGTGCTGGCCACCTGAGGCTGTGCCCAGCTCGCAGCTGCAGTGGCACGTCCTCCGCCCAGGACACACTTCCAGCGCCTCCTCTCCTGCCCTGACCCTGTGTCTCAGGGACAGAGGCTGCCAGGTGACTGCCTGATGGGGACCTGCAGGTGACGGGCAGGGGGTGACTGCGGGCCCCCAGTGCATGGCTGACTTTGCTGGGCCTCGTCTCTCGGGCCCAGAGCACCCTGGGCTGTGGAGGAGCTGGTCTGGACAAGCTGGGCCTGGCACACAGCAGGTGCCCTCCGTCTGTGGTGCCTCACACCTCCGGCACCTCTGGCATGGCCCTGGGCGGTGAGCAGAGGGGCCCAGGTGTCAGCACACGGACTGTCTGGGCCTGCCCACCCCAGCAGGGCCAGCAGCACGGACCTGTGGCCTCGTGGGGACTCCTGGTGCCACGCTGTTTCTCGAAGGGCAGGGGGCAGCTGTGGCCAGGGAGGAGGAGATGGGGCGCCCAGGGATGCTTCCCCCGAGATGGCAGGGTTGGCCCAGACACACCAGCCTCGGGCCCTGGAGTGGACGTGGGAGGCGCACACATGTCTCCGATGCAGCTGGAGGTGACTGACAGGGCCTGTGGGGGCATCTGTTCTCGGGGCCTGACCGGTGACGTGACCCCGGCACAGCCGCTGGGCCTGCCCCGAGGCCAGGGCGCCGTGGGGGAGGTGGCGAGAACGCTCCTGGGCCACTCATTCAGGAAGGCTCCCTGAGGCCAACTTCCTGCCACCCCAAGGCGCCTTAGACAAACGCAGATCAGGTTCGCGTCAGCCCAGGCTCAGTCCTGAGAAGGGAGAAGGTGCCCCTGGGGCCGGGCCTCGGCTCACAGCCGCCTCCAGCTGGGCCTGGCGCCTGTGATCCACCTGCAGGGTCGCTGCCTCCAGCGGATAATGTGAAGGAACTGTTTCCCCCGAGGCCAGGAAGTGCGCCCGGCCTGGAGCTACGCTGAGCCCTGGGCAGAGCGTGACCTGCCAGGCGAGCGGGGCTGGCTAGACGCTCCTCAGGCCCAACAGGCAAAGTGGCTATTTTGGCCCAGAAGCCCGGTTCAGGCTGTCTGTGCCGTCATCCACCTCAGGGCAACACGGTCTGTGTCCAGAGCATGTCCAGGCCTTGGAGCCTATGGGGGTGGGGAGCAGGGCGGGCTTCATGGAGGAAGGGACGTCTGAGCTGGGCTCAGGGCCGCCCCCCCCCTCCCGGTCGAGCCGACGGCAGCCGGAGGTCCAAGGAGAACTTTGCAGGACCCTGCTATAGGGGCTCCCGCGGCTGGTCAGGGAGTGGGCCGCTGGAGCGTAGGCTGCTCTGTTTCGGGAGGAGGAGGCAGCGGGTTTGTGGGGCTGGAGGCTGGAGGGGCTGGAGGGGAGGACCTGCCTGCACGCGGAGTGGGTGGTGGTGCCCCTGGCAGCTGCTGTGGGGGCCTGGGCACTGCTCCCAGCCCTCTGTGGGCTGAGGAGAAGGGCTTCATGGGCACAGTACCAGGGTGGGCCTCTGTGGCTCTGCGGCCAGGGGCCCCGAGCCCTGTGGGTGGTGGGCCATGCGCTCTCGGCCAGGTCGCCCTGGGGTTCCGTGGCCAGGCCATGACAGCCCGAGAGAAGGGAGGGCGTGCCCACCTGGGGGCTCCCACCTGTCGGAGGTGTGGGGTGGGGAGGGCAGGGGGTGCAGAAGGGGCTTCTGTTTGCCAGACCCTCGGGGAGGGAGCCACTCAGCCACTGCTCGCTCGGCCGTCTCGGGGGCCAGGAGGGTCAGGTCCCCCTCCCGCCCTGCCCCCCACCCTGGTCCTGTCCCCTCAAACAGGTGCCACGGCTGTGCCGGCGGTGAAGGGTGGTGAGTGAGTGGCAGAGAGAGGCTGAATGGAGGGACAGGCGATGGGATTGCTCCTGTCCCTGAAGCCGGGACGTGCCATCTGCTGCGCGCTTGTCTCTGTCTGGCTCGCTAATTGGCGTCTTCATCTCGCCTCCTCTCTGTGTGCTCCGCGTGTGGCAGGGACACAGGCGGGCGGGGCCTCTGAGGTCAGGGAGGCCGAGGGGAGGGGCTGTTCTGGCGGGGAAACCCCAAGCAGCTCAGGAAGGTTTGCACGACCACAGGAGGGGAGGTGGGGGGAGAGGGTGTCTCCCGCACTTGGGAGTGGAGCGTGCTTTCAAAGCAGCGGAAGCATCGCAGGAACCGAGGGAAAGGCATCAGCGTGGGCTGGGGCGGTAGCCAGGCCGGGGCAGCGACCTCAACCTTCCGTCAGGTCACCTTCAGGAGGCGGGCCCCGGGGGCCCCCACACGCAGGAGGGGTGGGCCTGCCTGGGCTGGCGAGGACGGGAAAGCCGCTTTCTTTGAACCAGGTCGCCCTCGCTGGCTGCTCTGACCTTGGCCAGCCGGGATGGGGGTGCATGAGCGAGTCGGAAGCTCTCCTCAAACCTCGTTTGTTCCTTGACCCTGATGGCCCCTCCCGTTACAGGGCCCGGAGGTGCACGCCCTGTGGGCGGGGGGTGTCTGCTGAAGGGACTTTGCCTCAGCAAGAGGCTTCCTGTTCCAGGGGTCACACCTGACCCTCCTGACTGCGCCCCTAAAACGCTTCCTCGGTGTCACTGAGTTTCGTGGGCCGAGCGGTCTCTCACACGTCTGCTTTGGAGCCGACGTGCCCTTTGAAAGCATCGCTTCTGCTCTAGTTGTCAGAGTCGGGGCCACAGCCGCTCGTGGGGCCGGCCCTCGCCTTCCCTGGGGCTCTGCCCGCACGCGCCCCGCCCCCCTTCCGGCTTGTGGCTCAGATCCGGAGGACCGTGCTCCTCACACAGAAAAAATGTTTCCATCTTTGCGTTCAGTTTTATTAGAGACATTTACACACGGTTATTTTTTTTAACGTGAGAGTGAACTTTCCCGTCATTAAAACGGTGACTGTTCAGCCCTGGCCGGTGTGGCTCAGTGGACAGAGCCTCGGCCTGAGGCCGGACGGGCCCGGGTTTGCTTCTGGCCAGGGCACAGGCCCGGGTTGCAGGCTCCATCCCCCAGGGTGGGGCGTGCGGGAGGCAGCCCGTCAATGATTCCCCCTCACCAGGGATGTTTCTCTCTCCCTTCCTCTCTAAATCAGTAACAGTTCGTTGCCGGGAGTTGACCTTCTGAAGAAAAGTGAAGAATGACAGGGAAAGTGGAGGCGCCGTGCCGGCCCGGCCACGCCTGGCCGTGGGTATTGTGGACAGTTTTACAGATGCCCCCATCCCCCCTGCCCCGCCCCCAGGCTGTCACCACTCCATTATCTGGGACCCCATCTCCCCTCGTGCCGCATCCTTGGGGACCTTCTGAGGTGGGGCATGCGAGGCCAGGGGCGTCTCCGTTCGGCTCTCACGCGTGTGTGGGAGTTAGGCAGGGTCACGTGTGTGCTGCACCCCCAGAGTTCGCCCCGTGCTGCCCGTGTGTGAGGGCCCTGGGGCTGGAGGTGGAGTGGGCCGGCGGGAAGGGCTCGGTGGTCACGGGCCTTCTGGAGGGGTGGGCTGTGGCAGGGCCCGTCTGCACCCCACCCAGCGGCACCCTCTGCAGGGAGGAGGGCGGGGGGTGTCTGGACGCACACGGGCTCCGGATCCAGGAGCGAAAGGTTCTCTCAGAGCGAACTCTACTTCCTTAGGAGGAACCCCGCTGAGCCCGCGCCCGGCACAGCCCCGGGAGATGGGGGGCATCTGTAAAACTGCCCACAATACCCACCTCTCCCGCCCGCTCAGCCGAGTTCCGCGCCGTTCTCATGCCGATTTCACCGAGCTAAACCGCGGGATTCCCTCTTCCCGCCCGCCCGAGGACGCGCTAAGTGCCCAGCGTTTGGAAGTGCCCGCCGCGAGGTCTCCGACGCGGCCCAGTCGCTGACAGGCCTTTAGCGTCTCCCTCATCCGGTTCAGATGGGAGGGCACAGGCGTGTTCCCACGCGTCCTGCTGACCTGGGGCCGTCCTGGACACGCGTGCCCGTGGTGTTGCCGGACGGGCAGAGGCTGGATCTCGGTTCCCAGACGTCGGCCACGTGGTCTGACTCACGTTCTGACGCCTTTGCCTCCGGAGGTTCCGCACGGAGGGCCCGACCGGCTGGCACGGGCGGTGGTTGTGGGCCGGACAGCTGTGCTTCTCTCTCTCATTTGTGATAAGGACACGGAGCACACACCGCCCTCACAGTCGCTCCCGCGCCAGCTCGGGAGCAGAGGCACCATCACCCCAGGACGCTCCACCCGCCCATCCCACACGGCGCCCCGCCCTTCCCCCCGCCCGCCCCACCCTTCCGTGGGTTTGACACCCAGGGGCCGAGAAAGGGACGCCACGCAGGCCCTCGCACACGCTGCCTGTCCGGAGCACGAGAGCCCCGAGGCGCCTCCACGTTGCAGCCGGTGTCGCTTCTTCCTTTTCGGGGCCGAGCACCTTCCCACCCGTGGGTGGACGCGCCCTGTTCACCGCCGTCCCCCCGGGCGCGGGGCTGCCCCACCTTTGGCTGCTGGGAACACCGTGTGCAAACCTCTGCTCCCAGCCAAGGCCCTCCTTTCACGGCTCTGCCCCGAGGGCCAGGCGCTGCTTCTGTGTGTAATTCTTTGGAAAATGTATTTTTATTTATTTCAGAGAGAGGAAGGGAGAGGGAGAGAGAGAGAGAAACATCAAGAAGAGAGAGAATCGGCCATCGGCTGCCTCCTGCACACCCCACACTGGGGATGGAGCCCACAGCCCCAGCTAGGCACCCTGACCCGGAGTCAGCAGTGACCTCCTGGTTCCCAGGTGGACGCTCCACCACGGAGCCACGCCGGCCGAGCTCCTGAGTCTGATTGCTCTCCACAGCGGCCGCCCGGCTGTGCCTCCCCGCACGTGCTGTTGGCTGTGTTGTGTGCCTGCTCGTGTCTGTGACAGCCACCTCCTGGTGGGAGCGGCCTCTCGCTGGGGGTGGACTGGCTCCGAGAGGAAGTGCCGGTCAGGTGGGGGCCCGGTGTGGCCGCCGCCTCTTTTCCATCCGTAGATAAGCCTGTTCACACGTGGGGCTCTCTCCTCCCCTTTCCCAACACGTCATCCCTGGAATGCTCCTGTCCACACGGCCCCTCGCGCTCCCGGCCACCTAGGCGTCCCTGCCGCGGCGCCTGGTGGCCGGGTGCTGGCGTGGCCACGTGCCCAAGGTGTCACCTCGTCTCCAGTCACTTGCCGGGGCTGCAGCCGAAACACGCAGCCTGTGGCAGCATCTGCAGGCGTGTGCCCACGGGAGGAACGTGTGTTTTCCTGGCACGGGCCCGGGGCAGGTGGCGGGCAGAGGGTTCCGTGGGAAATTCAGACCCTCTCAGCAGGTGCCAGCACCACCTTCCTCGCTCGGCGGCGGACGTGCTCACAGGCCGCCTCCCGCCCGGGCCTCGCCGTCTGGGCTGGCCTTTTCACACAGTGTGAGGCGGGCAGGGGCGGAGCTCTGGCGGGGGGGAACCAAGCCGCCTTGGGGCCACTGCGGGAAGACTAGCCCTTCCCCAGGAGTCACCTTCTCGGCTTTTTAAAAAGTCGATAGTCCTGGCCGGCGTGGCTCGGTGGATGGAGCGTCGGCGTGCGGACCAAAGGGTCCCGGGTTTGATTCTGGTCAGGGGCACCTGCCTTGGTTGCAGGCTCCGCCCGGCCCTGGTCAGGGCGCGTGCCGGAGGCAGCCAGCCGCTGAGTCCTCCCATCGAGGTTTACGTGTCTTGTCCGAGTGGCTGATGGAGTGGCTTTGAATGCCACATTCCCGCTGTTTGCTTGTTCACTCACCTTGTCTCTCCAGAGCTTGCTGTTCCCTGGTTCCTTCAGATTCTCTGCGCCGATGAGCGTGTCTTTGTCAACAACCGTTGGCTTTTCCTTCGTTAAGAAAGGTTTTTTATTGATGTCAGCGAGGAAGGGAGAGAGAGAGGGAAACATCCATGATGAGGGAGAATCATAGATGGGGTGCCCCCCACTGGGGATCCAGCCTGCAACCCGGGCCTGGGACCCGAGGGGGCTTCAAACCCTGACCTCCTGGCTCCTAGGTCGACGCTCGGCCACGGAGCCCCGCCGGCCGGGCTGCTTCTGTCTTGTGGACCTTCACGCCTTCTCTTGTCTCGCTGTGGAGCGAGGCCTGGGTCCTCCGGGGGAGGGGGCGCGAGGTGCACCCCTTCCTGTGACTGAGCGGCAAGAAAGGCGCTCAGGGTCTCGCTGTGGACTCTGTTCGCTGTGGGTGTGCGATGGCTGACAGCATGACGCATTTCTCCGAAACGCTAAAAGTCTTGATTAGCCAGATATTTGCTGAGCACCTTCCGGCACGGGTCCGAGTCCCTGGGTTGTGGGGTTGGGCCTGCCTCCCGCACACCTGCCAGAGAGGAGGCCGGCGGGTTCCGGCCTCGTTCCCGGGGGAAACATCGGAAGAATGTGTAAGCGACTCCGTGACCCAGTTTCCCTGGAGTCACTGGCCCCAGGCCTGCTTTGCAAAGTTGTGATGTGGCTGAACCTGGACTCGAGGCTCTCCGTCGGCCTGGACCCGTGCCCACGAGGACAGCGGTGGCCAGGTCACCTGGACTCCTCCCACCCCCTGAGCCACAGAAGTTTCCGGCACCAGAAAGGCCGCGGGGGGTCGGCACGGCCCAGAGCCCATCCAGAGAGCTGTGTTTCCCGCCAATAGCCGGTGGCTGCCCAGTCTGTGCCCTCTGCCCGCACGGGGGTCGCTCCCGAGCCGTCGGCAGAGGTGGCATTTGGCACTCAGACCTGCAAGGAGGGGCTGCCAGGTTCCGTCCCGCACCGACCGGAGCAGCACCAGCTCAGCACCGTGGCCCCGACACCCAGGACAGGGAGCCGTGGCGTTCAAAGGCCGCGGGGCTGGGCCTTGATGCCAGGCTGGGGACAGACTGTGTGAGGACCTGTGTCGGCACCTACCCCAGGGCGGCCGGGGACTCTGTGCGTCTCCGCCTCAGCGCTTAGTCCCAAGGAGCGTGCTGCCAGCCGTGGGCCGTGCTCTTGGGGGCGAGGAGAGGTCAGAGGAGGGGACGACCTTCAGAGACGGAGGATCCCAGTGCGTGGCGGTGGCTGGCACTGGGAGCAGCGGGGGTCCTTCAGGAACAGAAGAGTCCCCAGGGAGCGTGCCGGGGCCGGTGGGCGGGCTCCTCCGGCCAAGGAGGGTGCCCTGCGGGTGTCTGCTCCAGGCCACGATGTGCCGACCGCAGTGCCCCCCTCGCTGCCCGTGGTGCGGGCGCATCAGCCGCTCTGCTCCCTGGGGAGGGCCAGGCCTCGCTGGGTGCCTGCCGAGATGAAGGCTGTGATTACAGGGCTCCGTCCTCGGGCCGAGCCACAGGGGCGCCCGGGGAGGTGTCTGCTGCTGCCTGTGAATCAGGAGCTTGCGAGGAACGTGGTGGCTGGCGCGGTGGACGATTCGGGCCCCGGTGCTGAGACAGGAGCCGCCCGGCCCCTGCGCACCGCCTCAGCAGCCGCCTTCCGGGCCGGCCCCGCCATCCACGGTCCTCTACCCGGTCCTCCTCCAGTCCTTCCGGAGGCTGGGCCGTGGCTGGACACAGGCCCCAAAGAAGACACACACCTGCCTGCTCTGGGGGCTCACGCAGACATACGCAGACACACACACATGCATCCTGCTTCCTGCACATGCCCGTGCACACACACCGCCTCCCACCCCCACAAACCCACGCTTCCCCCTGTGGACAGAACCCAGGTTAGCGCTGGGACAGCCCCGTCTGAGCAGGGCCGTCCGTGGTGGGGCTGCCCTGACCAACACGCTTTCCTGTTCCAGGGGCCACCAAGGACATGGGCAAGATGCTGGGGGGCGATGAGGAGAAGGACCCTGACGCGGCCAAGAAGGAGGAGGAGCGCCAGGAGGCCCTGCGGCAGGAGGAGGAGGAGCGCAAGGCCAAGTACGCCAAGATGGAGGCCGAGCGCGAGGCCATGCGGCAGGGCATCCGGGACAAGGTGGGCCTGCGGGATGGGCGGGACAGCTGGGTCCCAGGAAGGGGAGCCCGCCCCGCCCCCTGGGAAGGCAGCCCTGAACTCTCCCAGGGACCTCACCCCTGGGGGTGCAGGACCCAGCTTGGGGGCTGGGGGCTGGGGACCTGCCCTGGACACAAGGATGCTGCCTGGGTGGGGCCTTTGGGCTGGGGACCTGCCCTGGACACAAGGATGCTGCCTGGGTGGGGCCTTTGGGCTGGGGGGCCTCTTTCCAGCCCCCCCCTTTCTTAAAAAATTATGTTTTTATTGATTTCAGAGAGGAAGGGGGAGAGAGAGAGATAGCAACATCCATGATGAGAGAGAATCATTGATGGGCTGCCCCCTGCACGCCCCTCCCCTACCCGGGGATCGAGCCTGCAACCCAGGCCTGTGCCCTGACCAGGAATCGAACCCTGACCTCCTGGTTTGTAGGTCGATGCTCAGCCCCTGAGCCACGCCGGCCCGGCCGGGCCCACCCTCCTCTTCAAGCTCCAGTGGACAGAGCTTAGCTGCTGGCTCAGGAGCTATGGGAGCTGGTCCCATGGGGGTGGCCGTGCCCTCTGTCCTTCCTGCTCCTGAAGCGGAGCCATCCTGTCCTCGTGGGTGGGGGCTCCCAGGCGCCCCTGGGGGTGGGGGCTGGGTGGGGGCGGTGAGGCCTCCAGGAATCTCCGTGGTGCCCGGCCCGGCCCTGGCCCCGCCGAGATGCCTCGGTGTTCCCAGTGAAGGGCCTGACATGGGAGCCGTGCCTCACGGGGGTGGGGGGGGGGTGCGGGGCAGGCAGGGAGAAGAGCTGGGACAGGCACTGACCAGCAGACCCACACAGGCTGTGCCCAGGGCGGGGCTCGGGGACTGGTGGGGAGATGGGGACCAGATGGGGGTCGTCAGAGGACAGAGACAAAGAGAGACAGAGACAGAGACCAAGACAGAGAGACAAGGAGGAGCCCAAGGCCTGGTCAGAGGCAGCAGGAGGGTCCGACAGGCCTGGAGGCTGGCCCAGGTCTGCCCACCTCGTGCTCCGGCCTCCAGAACGAGGTCCCTCCCAGGAACACTCACCTCAGCAGAGGTGCCCAGGCCCCAGGAGGTGGGAGGCTGCCCCTTGACCTGCTGGGGCAGGGCACGCCCTGGTGGCCAGCGCGGCTTAGTGCCTGGCACCTCTTTGCCGACCCCCACGGTGACCCAGCCCCATGACAGGTGGGCGATTGCCCGTGACTGCTGGTTGGGTCACGGTTCCGATTCTCACCGTTGAGCCGCATGGCGATGCTCCCTCTCAGCCCCCGGTGATGGCTCTGGCCATCAGGGGTCAACGGACTCTCAGGGGTCAGCGAGGATGGCTGGGCGCCTGGGTGGTCAGTGTCCGGTGAACAGCTGTGATGGTCACCTGGGCTCCGGGCATGGGAGCCTCAGACACGCTCCCAGCCAGGACACATGGGGCCAGGCTCTGAGGTGGAGCCGGCTCAGGAGCCCCTCCCCTTCGGGGTAACCTTGACCCTCAGGTCAAGTCCAGGGTGAGTGGCCCTGGCCTCAGAAAGCCTTCGAGCCTCTGGAGCAAATGAGCTGGGGCCTGGGTGTCCTTCCGGACCCCAGAGGGGATGACCCCGAGGGTGCTGGCAGACAGGTTCCCTCCCAGCCCCTCGTCAGGGGGTCCTCTGCTCCACGGGGCACCACATCCTTGCGTTACACGTGTGTTCCCGCCGTTACCCTTGCTTCAGCGAGCACGAGTGCTCGCCGGGCACGTTCACCTCTGCCGTGCAGGTGTGGGCTTTGGGCAGCACAGCCCCTGGGTGGCCTCGGCCCACGCATGTCCCCGCCACGTGCACGTCCCCGCCACGTGCACAGCGTTCTGTGAGGGGAGGAGGTGCCGGGCTCCCTGCCCTGGGCTGGAGGGAAGCGCTCGGGTCTGACCTACTTTCTGGCGGCGTCTGGCGTCTCTCCCCCACGCTCTGCTCCCCAGGCTCCGCACGGCCCTCCCCGCTCGGCGCCCTGGGGCGGCCTCTCAGCTCCTCGAGCCCCAGAGGAATGACTCAGGAGAGAGCTGTGCTCGCTGCACCCGTCCCAGGGGAGAGCCTGGGCCTGCCCAGAGCGTCCGTCCGCTGCCTGCTGACCTGTGTCCATACTCAGTGGGGAGGGCCCTCTGGGCAATGTGCCTGCCGCTCCAGACAGTCCCAGGTGCTCACTGCCCCTCGAGAGAGAGACCCTCCCGGAGGTCTAGCTCGGGTTCGGGGCTCAGACCTCGGGGACTGGTGGGGAGACGGGGGCCAGATGGGGTCCCCTGCGGAGAGGTGTCGACAGCCCTGGTCCCCGCCCAGCCGCAGGCGCCCTGGCTGTGCTGGTCACGCTGAACCCGGGGCCAGAGCGTGGCGTCCTCTTCCAGCTCCTCTGCAGAGGGCAGCCCTGCCTCCGCAGCCTGAAGCCACCCCATGCCCCGCAGGGAGAGGGAGCTGCGGTGCCCCAGCAGGGGTGGGCACAGTCAGCCCCCCTGAAGCAGAGGGAAGGGCTGGAGAGCCAGGTTTTGGGGGAGGAGCTAATGAAGAGAGATAAGTGGGAAGGGGGAGAGGGGAGGAGGGGGTCCCCCCCACCGGTGCAGAAACCCCCCTCAGCAGGCCCTGCAGCCTGTCAGCAACTGTCAGCCACTGGCCCCCGCGCCCTCTCCTCATCATCCCTCTTTAGAACTTGTGATCCAGTGCCTTAGACCTGGCCGAGGGGCACCCCTCCCCCAGCCTGACTGAGGGGCACCCCTCCCCCAGCCTGGGCGGGTCCTGAGCTTAGTCCATGGATGACCATGAGGCCAGCATGGCCCTGCCTGGCTCCCACCAGCCCTGAGGCCGGAGGTCCTGTGGGCTCAGGTCTGTCTGTGACCACAGGCTCCCCTGGCCAGTGCTTCCGGGGGCGGGGGAGGGGGGGCGCCAATGGGTCCGACAGGGGGTGCGTTCCTCTCCTCGAATCCGTGCTCAGTCCTGGAACCTGCAGGCCAGCCGTCCCCCGCCCTCGGCAGCCCTTGGGGTCCTTGCCTTGTGGCTCCCAACCTCTGTCCGTGCGCACGGCTTTCTCCTCTGCTCCTTTCGCTGTCTTTCTTCTGAGGAAACTCCCTGGACTAGGACCCGGGTGGCGGGGTTTCTGTCTCTACCTTAACTACTCCTGCAACGCAGTTTCCCAGTTAGGTCACAGTCTGAGGTCCCGGGTGACGTGGATTTGGGCGGGAACACCATTCAACCACTGCAATGGGAGACTTGGGTGGGGTGGAGGCCTGGCGGGATCCCCCTGCCCTCCCCGCCCAGGGAGCCCCCTGACCCCCCTGTCCCCGCAGTACGGCATCAAGAAGAAGGAGGAGCGTGAGGCCGAGGCCCAGGCCGCCATGGAGGCCAACGCGGAGGGCAGCCTGACGCGGCCCAAGAAGGCCATCCCGCCGGGCTGCGGGGATGAGCCGGAGGAGGAGGACGAGAGCATCCTGGACACGGTCATCAAGTACCTGCCGGGGCCGCTGCAGGACATGTTCAAGAAGTAACGCCGCGCCGCAGCCCCCCTCCCCCCCCTGAGCCCCTCCCCTCCTCCGAGGCCCCGCAGGGAGTCGGGAGCAGAGTGCAGCCCCAGCGCCCACATAAGCCATAGACCCAGGTCCCCCGCCCCCTCGCCTCGGGAGCCTCCGCCCCTCCCCGCTCCACCATCGCTGCCCACACAGGGCCCCGAGGCCCGGCCCAGGACAGCGCACCCCAGTTCCTCTGGCTGCGGGCGGGTTGGACCCTCCCCCGGACCTGGAACCCCTCCCGCTCCCGCCCTGCACCGCCACCCCCGCAGCGCCTAAGGCGGCCCCCGAAAGGGCTGGCCCCCACCACCCTGGGCGCTAGTCCCCGGTCCCTGTGTCGGTGCGCGCTCGTTCGGCCCAAACTCAGGAGCACAGCCATAGTGGGGGGGCGGCCGTGCTGGGGGGCGGGGGTGCAGCCCCCCTGTCAGGTCAGCCGGGACCCCAGAACCTCCCGGGCACTGACACCTGCCCCCGGCTGCCCACGCCTCTCCGTCTGAACGCATCAGGTTCGTGCGTTGTTCGTCTGTCTGTCCTTCCCTCTTCCTCGGCCTGCTGTCCTGCAAGGCTTAGCTGCTTAGGAACGCCACGGCCCAGACTAAGGGAAACACAGCAATACGATCAGCGGGGACATCCCGCCCCCGAGTGTGCGCAGAGGGCCCCCACACACCCTAACAACTCCCCGGTGGCCACCTCGCTTCTCCGAGGCTGCTGGGGGCAAGTCCCCGCCCCCTCTCACCTCGGATACCCTCCCCGGCAGCCAGCCCAGAGGGGACCCAGCGCCCCCCCCACCCCCGCCCTTGACAGCCGGCGTCTGGAGGGGGGGGGGTCCTGCCCTCCTCCATCCCTTCCGCAGGGCCGGGGCCCCTCCAGGGGTGGTGTGGGGCGTCCTTGCGCTCAGCCCGCGGCCGCTTCCACAGACACGCTGACCCGCCCCGGCCTGGCCCGCCTCCTTGCCCCTGTCCCACCCTTGTCTGCTGCATCTCAGGTAAATGAGGTCGAATGTGTCTGGGGGTGTATTGGACAGAAGCCCGCCCAGCCCTGTGTGTCCCGTCATCACGTCCACGTCATCACGTCCACGTGCTGCGGCCGGGGCGCGGCCTCCCGCTGTTAGAGAAGCCATACATGAGACTGCAATACCACCGCGCGCCCTGCGCCCGCCCCTCCCGGCTCCTGTCTTCCAGTGCCCGTGTCCACACTTAAAAAGCCAGCTCTGAGCAGACACCCCGCACCCGTTCCCGCGCATGGGGCGCCTGGAGCAGCCAGCTTAGCTAGACCTTGGGTGTCGCCGTCTGTCTGTCCTTGCGCCGCGCCTCCTCCTGCATGACGGGGCGTCGCGTGTGTCCTCTCCGGACGGAGTCACAGCCAATAAACACAGTGATTTCACGCCGTGTGGACATGCTCTCCAGAGTCCTGACTCCTCTCGGAGGGGTGGCGGGACCCACGACCCCAGAGGGATCCACACCCCCAGCCGTGCCAGCTAGGAGACACCCTCCCCGCTTGCTGGGACACAGCTGGGTCTCCCACCACCCTGACCTGCCTGCAGAAGGACCTACCTTACTGGGGACCAGCAGAGTAGTCATCTAACACGCAGACTGGCCCTGCAGCCACCCCAGGCCAGGCCCTGCGGCTCAGGCCCCAGCGTGCTGACCACATCCAGGGCCCGGTGCCACCCAAGGGTCCTGCCCAGCGTCTGGCCTGTGCCCTTTCCTGGGTACTCAGGCCGACCTCCGTGCCCCTGCAGCTCGGGGTCCCACCCACAGGGGAGGCCTACCCCTCTGGGCTGAGGCCATTTGCGGTGCCAGGGGACCTGCTTGACCTTGAGCACCCTGACCCAGCCCTGAGGTCAGCCCTGCTGTCCTTCCTGTGGACCCCACCCACGTCCCTCCCGAGCCCAAAGCCACCCCGAAATGTGCCGTGGGTACTCGTGTCCCCAGAAGGCCTGTTTGACTTCCCCTTCTGGGGGCCTCTCTCCAGGCAGGCAGCAAGCTGGGGCCACCTATGGTTTTCCTCCTGCTGCTGCGGGGCGCGGGCACGCACAGGGCGGGGGCGTCTGCCATCCCTTCCTGCTGCCTGGGGGTCAGGGGGCTCCAGTCCTGAGTATTCTCCACCTGCGGAGGGAGCAGCTGTTCACCCTCCTTCTCTGGATCCAAAGCTCAGTCTTTGCAGCCACTCCGTGGGTTGGGCTCTACAGGCCGCCCCCTGCAGGCCGATCTGAGAAGGGCACCCACCATGTAGCCTCCCCCAGTCCCTCCCCCGCCCCCTCCCACGCCCAGCTTGGTCCTAAGCACAGACCCCTTGTGCGGGGTGACCTTCCCTCAACCCTGCCAGCCCGTCCTCAGAGCTGGCGGACGGGGGCCCCTCCGGTGCTGGGTCCGAGGGCTCCAGGGAGAGCCCTCCCTCATGCTAACTGAGCCCGGCTGTGTGCCCAGGGCAGTGCTAGGCGCTGCGGACGTGGAGGGCCCCTCCTCCGGGATCTGGTTTCCCAGCGGCAGATAACAAAGACAAGGCCCAGCGGCACAGGGTAGGGGGCAGAGAGGGCGGCGGGGCCCTGGCTCACTGGAGGGGCGGTGTCCGCAGGGGCGTCGTGGGAGACAGCGTTTCAGCCCAGGGCCCGGCTTCAGGGCGGTGACGTGGCCTTGTCCGGCCTGCTCTAGGCCGCGCTGCCTGTTGGCAGCTTCTTTCCGATCCGGACGTTTAACTGCTGGACAAAGCCGAGCCCAGGGTGGTGCTGGGCACCCTCCAGGGAGGTCCTTCCCTGAGCAGGAGGGCCCCCTGATGGCCTCTCCCTGGCCCGGGGCGCGCCGCCTAGGAGCCCTGCACTCGGCGAGCGCCTGAGTCACAGCCACTGATCCCCAAGGCCGCCAGGACAGAATGTGAAGGTTGGCAGTGAAGGGCCATGTGTCTGGTCTGCTAATCCGCAGCCAGACGGACCCTGCTGTCCACGATCGCGCCAGCGCGCGGTGAGCCTGGGTCCGCGCCACCTGCCGCCTGGGAGCCGGCTCTGCTCCAGTCTCAGGGTTCCCCTCGGCGGCGAGGTGGGTCCCCGGGACAGGATCGGTTCGGTCGGGGGCGACATCGGCTGCCTGGAGGCTCAGCTAGTGCCGTCCCGTCCGCGAGGCTCCGAGGACGGAAGCGCCTCCGAGCAGGACCCCAGGCCAGCGCCACGGAGCTGGGCGCTGGGAGGAGTCAGAGCCGGGCGCTCGGGTCTCCGGCGCGGGGCGTGGCTCGGGGGTCCCGTCCCCCCCTAGGCCCCGCCCCCGCCAATCTGGGCCAATCAGCGCCTGCGAGATAGGTCACCGTGATTGGCTCTGAGGTCACGTGGCAAAAGCCTGGCCAATTGGAACCGGGAGACACCCACGCCGTCTTGGTTTTCCCGGAGCCGCGGGCCCCGGGAGGTTGGTGGCGGGTCGACTCGCGGGCCAGGGCAATACTCCGGGACGGCGGAGGGGCCCGTCTTCGCCGCGAGCCTGAGGCAGCGCCAGGTGGGGCCTCCCTCCCGCTGCCCCCTGGGGGAGGGGCGCACGTGGTCTCCGAGCCGACGGCAGGTGGGAGGGCGCGGTCGGCCCCTCGAGGGTGGGCACGCGTAGGCCTGGGCACCGCCCTTAGCCCCGGGCGCCGGGGCGATTTCTTCCAGCCGCGAGGACGAGGCCTGGGGCCGAAGGCTGTTTGAGTTCCACAAAATAAAGCCATTTCTTGCACCCGAGGGAGACCACGGGGATTTATGCTGAGCGGCGGGCAGAGGGCGCTGTCAGGAGGCGGGCCGGCCTTCTAGAGACCCCGGGCTGCGGGGTCAGGAGACCCCGGGCGGGGGGGGGGGGGCGGGAGCTGGTGCGGGGAGGGAAGAGGGGCTGTACAGTTGCTGCCACTCCCTCCCTCTGCTGTGCACTGGATTCCTCGGAAAGGCACACGGTGATGTTCTTCTCCATTGACTTGTAGGGGGTGTGCGAGAGAGGGAGACAGACATGGATGTGAGAGAAACACCCCCGGTGGCCTCCTGCACGCACCCAGACCAGGGCCTGGGCCGGGGAGGAGCCTGCACCCGAGGTATGTGCCCTTGACTGGAATCGAACCCGGACCCCTCGGTCCGCAGCCGGCGCGTCCATGGGGGTTTGCAGCGGGAGCGCCTCTTGGCTGGGGTGCGTTCCCCTGTGACGCTCCCCGCAGTGCTCGTGGCCACTCCCATCTCCCTCTGAGCCGTCTCGTTAGAATCTTTCGTCGTTTTAAACAGTTGGGTTGTTGTCTTTATGAGAAAATTAATAGACTTTATATTGAGCAGTTTCAGGTTCACAATGGAGTGGAAAGTACCCAGCATTCTGCCGAAACCGGTGTGGCTCAGTGGATAGAGCGCCGGTCTGTGGACTGAGGGGTCCCGGGTTCGATTCCGGTCAAGGGCATGGACCTGGGTTGCGGGCACATCCCCAGTGGGGGGCTGATCTCGATGTTTCTAACTCTCTCCCTTCCTCTCTGTAAAAAATCAATAAAAAAAGTACCCAGCATTCCCATGGACCCCCGACCCTCTTCAGTCTCCCCTGTGGTTACCATGTTGCATTAGTGCGACTTACTAACTAAACTTCCTCGTGTTTCCTGCACGTTCTGTGGGCTGGACAGAGGTGTGACATGGGTCCAGACCAGCTTCACTGCCCTGGAACCGCTGAGCTCTGCCTGCTCCTCCCTCCTCCAGACCCCCCGCTGCGCTCCACCGAAGGCATAGCTTTTGCAGGACGTCACATGGCTGGGTCACGCCCCTGTGGCCTCTTCTCATTGGCCTCTGTTACTGAGTGACCTGCCGTTAAGGTTCCGCCCCGTGCTCGGTGGCCTGAGAGCTGGGTCTCTTACTGCTGAGTCGTATTCCTTTGTTGGAGGTGACAGTCCATGCACCTGCACAGGACAGCTTGGCTGTTTCCAAGTCTCTAGAGACTATGAATGGGGCCGTGCGAAACGTCTGTGAAACGCTGTGTGGCTGGAAGTTATTTGGATAAATGCCAAGGAGGGTGGCTGCTCAGTCACTGGTAAGAGCAGGTTTAGTTTTGTCATTAAACAGCCACGTAGCCGCTGTGGCCGCATGTCACACCCGCCAGCGCTGGGCCAGGTCCTGCTGCACCATGCCTGGCCAGCACTGGGTGGTGTCAGGTCCTGGATTGGGGCCATTCTGACAGGTGTCTCGTCATTATAATTTGCAGTCTTCCAATAACATGATTTGGAGCATTTACTCATGTGCCACTTGCCATCTGTGTATCTCCTTTGGTGAGGTGTCCAGGTCTTCTGCACATATTTAATGAGCTGATTTCTTATTTTTGAGTTTTAAGTTCTTTGTATACTTTGGATGACAGTCTTTTATCAGATACTAGTGAGGTTCCTCGGCTGGCCTGTGGGATCGGGCCAAAACCAGCTCCCCAACATCCCCCGAGGGGTCCCGGATTGCGAGAGGGCGCAGGCCAGGCTGAGAGAGGGGTGCACAGTTGGGGCCAGGGAGGGACATGGGAGATTGGCAAGCCAAGGAGGGCCTGTGGGAGGGCTCCAGGGTGTGTCCGTCCCCACAGGCCAGACCCCAGCAGCAAGCTAACCTACCAGAGGATCTGCCCCCTGGTGGTCAGTGCATGTCATAGTGAGCGGTTGAGCGGCCTTAGCATATTCTTAGCATACTAGAGGCCTGGTGCACGAAATTCGTGCATGGGGGAGTGTCCTCTCCAGTCCAGGAGCCCTCAGGGGATGTTCTACTGACGGCTTAGGCCTGCTCCCCGAGGTTCTCTGCTCTCTGCAGGGCCTGCCTGCTCCACACTGCAGCGACTGCCAAGCAGGCTGTGCTGGGAGCTGCCTCCTCCCTGCTGTCAGAGGCAATGCGGTTAATTTGCATACTCACTCCTGATTGGCTGGTGGGCGTCACAAAGGTAAGGTCAATTTGCATCTTTGTCTTTTATTAGTGTAGATTACGCTTTGATTGACCGGATGCTTAGCACGTTAGGTTTTTATTATATAGAATCAGTGATGCGCCAGTACGTTCTGCCTGTCTGAGGCTTGTCTTCATTCTCTTGACTGTCCTTCCCAGACCAGAACCTTCTACTTTCAATGAAGCCCAACTCACCGCTTTTTCTTTCGCACACGTGGTGTCTATCAGAGACCTCACTGCCAAACCCAAGGTCATTTAAAGTTTCTTGTTATCTTTTAGGAATTTTTTAATTTTGTATTTTACATCAGGTCTGTAATCCATTTTTTTATTATTTTAAAAAATATTTTTATTGATTTCAGAGAAGGGAGAGGGAGAGAGAGAGAAACACCAATGATGGGAGAGAATCACTGACCCACTGCCTCCACAATGCCCCACACTGGGGATCAAGCCCACAACCCAGGCCTGTGCCCTTCACTGGAACTGAACCTGCGACCCGTCAGTCTGCAGGCCGACATTCTATCTACTGAGCCACACCGCTGGGCAGGCCTGTAATCCGTTTTGAGTTGATTAACGAGGAAGGTGTGAGGCCTGTTTTTTTTTATTTTTGGGAACCGTTGCTGCAGCACCATTTGTGGGAAGACTGCCTTTGCTCCCCTGTGCGTCTTTGTGGGGGTCTTCCTCTGGCCTCTCTGTTCCGTTCCTTTGGTCTGTGGTTCTTTTACCAACACCACCCGGCTCCATCACCGCACCTTCAGCCTGGAGCCGGGCCAGCAGTGCCAACCTATCCTCCGATCTCGCTCTTCCCCTTCATCTTGTGTTGGTGCCAGCTGGGAACTGACTTTTGGGAAAACCACTTCATAAGTTATAGAAACACCGAATCACTGAACTGTACACTTGAAACTAACATATTGTACATCAACTGTAACAGAAAAGTTATTTTAAAAACTAAGGGTTTTTTGTTTGTTTTTTTTCTCTAGCTGGTTTGGCTCAGTGGATAGAGCTTCAGCTGCAGACTGAAGGTCCCAGGTTCAGTTCCAGTCAAGGGCATGTACCTCGGTTGCAGGCTCATTGCAGGCTTGATCCCGACTTCGGTAGGGGTCGGGTGCATATGGGAGGCAGCCAGTGTCTCCCTCACTGATGTTTAAAAAAGAGAAACTAAAGTTTTGAGCCTAGGCCACTCCCCTCCACGTGGTCGGATGGGACTTTCAGGGGAGCACGAAGTTGATTGAGCCCAGATTGAAACTATTCTGGGCGTGAGGGCTGCTTTGGATGAGCTGAGCCTTGGCATCCGAGTCCTCCCCAATGTGTGGTACCACTCAACCCCCGCAGGCCCGAACAGAACCAAGAGGCCGAGCCGCTGCCCACCTGCTGGCCGAGCGATGCAGGCTTCTCGGCCCCTGGGTGCGCGGCCTGCGCCCTCCCAGGGTCCTGGGCCTCCACATGCTGTGAGCAAACTCCTCGGAGAAATCCACGTCCACAGATCGTGTCCGTGTGTCTGGTCTCCTGTGGGGTCTGGTCCTCACGAAGCCCAACTGACGAGCCGCCACAGCGAAGCTCATCCCTGCCTGCCTGCTGGCCGGCCGGCCTGCCTCCCACCAGCAAGCACTCAGCACCTTCCCCGGGCCCCTGTACAGCACTCTGCGTCCTGGGTGCCACGCGGAGCCACGTGGCGAAGGCTGAACCCCAGGATCCAGGCCGGGGTGCACAGCCTGGTTTCCCACGGCAACCTTAGGCTCTTACTGATAGTGTGGAGCACGAGCTCCCAGCCTGAGACTGAGCTGTTTCCTTTGCTTTTATTACAAGCATATAATATTAATTGGCAAAACACTGAGTACAAGCTTCACTGTCATCAAATCAAAACATTTAAGCAATATTCCAAAAAAGATCTTAGACAAAACTAGCCACCAATAGTACAAAAGTTACACACCAACACAAAGCATAAAAATGTAAACTTTCAAATTAAACAAAAATATGCATCCGCATTGCCATCCCATAACCCATGGCAGCCGCGTCGCCACGGGAGACAGGCTCCGCCCGAACCCGCACCGACTGGGAAAACGTGGTTTTCTTACACCCAACAAGCTGTGGGGACAGACACCTGCCCCTCCAGGGACACCCTGATGTGGGGGCGTGGCCCTCCCTGCCCGGCAGGCGCCTCGCGGGAAGGTGCGGCCTGAACCTTTTCTGTCTGCTCATCCCAACGCTGTCCGTGTGCTGCAAACCAGGCAGACACACCCTCAGGGCTAAGGGCACCGGTGATGTGTGGCGTGCACATGGGTTCCTGAGGAGAGAGAGGCTGCCTGTGGTCTGCCCTCGCGTGATTTCCCGTTCTGAGCACATCCAACATGGACACACGTCATGGGAATCAGCTGGTTTGCTCCGAGAACATTCAACCCAACGACACTTCATCAGCGGCACAGCCGTGTGCTCAGGCACCCGACGGTTGTAAGGCCTCCTAACAGGGCCGCCCGAGGGCTCGGGGCCTGGGACTGCACCTCACATCTGGCTGCCGGGGGGTGGGGGTGTGTGTGCCAGGGCCTGAGCACGCGGGGTCCGGGTGCGAGGCCCACACACACGCGGCCGCCTGCCTGCCTGCCGGGTCACCTGTCTGTCATATTGCTGACAGGCGATGCGTAATCCCGAGAACAGCATTCTTGTCATGACAACGAAAAGGAAAACCCAAGTAGCTTAGTGTGCAGGTTTGGAATCCCACGTACATTCCCGTCCGTTTCGACGTCGGTAACACGCGTGGAGCCTATTGCACAAAAGCACAAAAGCATAAACAACGCTCCGCATCCACAAACGGAAACAAAGGGCGACCCCGAAAGCAAAGGAAGAAGCTTGCAAAACATCCCTTTCACCTTATATGCCTGTAAACAAAGGGGCACGAACCAGATGGCTGATGGGAAAATAGGATAGAACGCTTAAAATAGAATAAATAATTTTATAAAGTTAAGTTTTCTTTTTCAACCCCCCAAATCTTAAATTCCATATTATATATTCTATCTGAATTTTCTGTTTTCGTGAAAACCGCACGGTGAGTCCCACGGCTGCTGAGGGCGCAGCGCCGAGCGGCCGCCCAGCCCAGCCGCGCGCACGGGAGGGAATCACGGGGACTCCACCCGGACACCCGAGGCCTCCACTCGACCCCCTCTCACGCGGGAGGAAGCGAACCCGCCTCCGAGCGAGCCCCCGGCCGCGGTCCGAGCAGCAGGTCCCCGTCTGCGTGAAGTCTCACGAGGAAATCGTAGAAAAATAGGCTCTGCTGCTGGGCTCCGGGTCCCGCCGGCCGCCGCGCGGTGTCTCGCGGTGTCGGCTTAGCACCATGCAGATTCCAGGGGCCGCACCGGGAGCTCCAGGCCACCGTGCGTCGGGGGCTGCAGACACCATCGGCCCAGTCTGAGCGGGAACCTCGTTTTGGAAGGTGGACGCTCACGCTGTTCACCCCTCTTCACCCCACGGGAACCCCCTCCCCCTACGCTCGGAGACCGCACTGGGGTCCTGGGTTCGACAGATGCGCCGGCGGCAATGTGCGTTTTGAGGTAGACAGGTCATGGTTGCTCACACACATCCACTCGCCAGGCCTCGGGGAGCAGCGGAGAACCGCATGGATGAACAGGACGGGGTCACGGCTGAAACAGCGATGCGACCGACCCCTAACAACGCGTTTCGACGGATTTAAAGGCCTTACGTTATTGCCTGGACCGAATTAGTTGGGAGATCCTTCTCTGCGCTGACGGCTCATCAGGAGCTGCTTCTGAGCCTTGTGTACACGGAACAGGAGACAGCCCACAGGTCTGGAGCCAATTTGAGAGAATTCTAGTCCCTAAAGTGAGAACTTCATGGAAAAGCCAGCACAGAGGCAGGGTGGGCATAGGGCCGGGACCACAGGCCTGAGGGGCAGGGACGGTGGGAGGGGCCGGGGGACCTAGGCGTGACCATGAGCCCAGGACCACACTGACCACAGGAACGTGACCACGGGAACGGGCCTCTCTCCCCGACCTCGCCTTCAGCATCCCAAGGGACTGTTTTAAAGGACTACGTTTGTGTGCTGTCAAATGTTTTTTCTCCGATTCCACAAAAATATGAACGTTTGGGTGGAGAAAGGGGTTGAGAAAGCGAGCGTCCCTGGGGCTGGGTGTGGGTCGCTGAGCGCTGTCCCCGTGCCCAGCCCTGGTACTCGGGGAGAACCACCGGGACCAGCAGGGAGGACAGGCAACCCGGCAGCGGGGACGAGGGGTCTGGGTCTCCCTGCTCTTCCGGGGGCCACCAGCTCCCTCTCCGTGGGCATGGGGCAGCAGGAGGGAGCATGCTCTGACAATGGCGCCGTTCAGTGGCCCAAGTGACTTTACCAAGACGCCTGTGCACGCAGGGCCAGGCCCGGGTGCTGGCAGGCGCACGAGGCTCCCTCAGGTCACGACAGGGCCACCCAACCCCGCGGGAACCTCCCTGTGAGTGGCAACCTCTTTCGTTTTGCTCTCGAAGCAAATCCTAGATCTTGCGGGAGCCAACAGCAACATAAAGTCAGCACCCACCATGAAAGCGCTTTTCGGTGACTTAGTGAGGACCCAGTCAACACACGCGTGTTTTTATCATGAACCCGAACTCAGAAACTAAACGCAAACGACCGAGATTGTGGAGACCTGGGAAGCGGCGAGGCCGTGGGCCGAGGGTCGTGAGGGCCGGTGGCCGCGTGAGCCTGCGAGTGTCGCCACCTGTCACCGTGCTGCTGGTAGTGTCTCGTCGAGTGTGAACTCCATACAAAAGTGATAAATATTCTCTGTTCAGAAGTCTGGTCCCGGGCCTCGGGTCCGTGCCCGTGCTCCGCGCCCGGGCCGTCCGCACGTCACAGCAGGTCCATCTTGGGTCTGTAGTGCAGCAGGAGGGGCGCCTTCTGTAAGACAGGCCGCGGGGCCACGCACGGCTCAGCTGGACCAGAGCAGCGCGTGGCGCCCGGGGAGGGAGGCACGCGGAGGGTGCGGGCTCCTGCCCGCGTCTCAGGCCTCTGAGGGCCCCTCCTCGCAGGACAGGGCACCGCCCACCTGCTCCCACCTTCCCAAAGAGCCCAGGGAAGGCGGGGCGCCGGGGCAGCGGCACCCCCATGCCACCAGGAGGGGGCGGGAGGCGCCTGGGCTGCGCTTCACAGCTCCTGCGACTGGACCTTTATTTCTAAACGCAGACGAAGAGGCACAGCCCCGCCGGTGGCTCCCAGGCCGGAGCGTCGTCCGCGCATGGCAAGGCTGCGGGTCAGTCCCCAGTCGGGTGCATACGGGAGGCAACAGATGGCGTCTCTCTCTCAAACACTGATGGGCATCTCCTCGGGTGAGGATGGAAGCACGTGCACAGAGCCGTGTCGGCGGCGTAGCGGACTCTAAACCCAAAGCACCAGCACGAGGGCCTCACCTTGAACCTCCACCGTGTGACGACCACGAACTTGAGCGTGTGGTCCTTGCCCAGGATCTCCTCGTTGCATAAGATGTCCAGCTGGCGGGAAAGGTGCTGGGTCAGTGGGGCCGGGCGCTCAGCACCGGGGCCTCGTCTACCCAGCCCGCGCAGGAGGGGGGGTGGGGAGCTTGGCCACACCCCCTGGGGCAGCCCGCTGCCCTCACCGGGAGCACCCTGCCGCGCCTCGTCCACCTCCTGGCCAAGCTTGTCCCTCCCACCTCACGGGAAAGGGAATGGGCTCCCTGTCGTTACTTTCTTTAACAAAAAGATTTTCAGAGCCTTTCAGGTTCACAGCAAAATGGAGCAGATGGTCCGACCCTCCCATGTGCCGCGTCGCCCCCACCAGCACCCCTAGAAGGGAGACGCCTGTCACCACACCCAGAGTCCACAAGGGTCGCCCTGTGGGTTTGCACAAAGTGCCCAGCACACAGTCTCACGGAGAACCCTCACCCGTCGGCTCAGCCGCCCCCCGGTGGCCAGGCGGCCACAGGGTGGAGTCCCGGTGGGCAGCCGTGCACACTGGCCCGTCACTGAGCCACAGCGTTTCCGGCTCCTCCCCGGCTTCCCCTGGCTCCATCGCTCATCCCCTTCTCGGGGTCCGGATGGATCGGGGTAGTTCCCCCACCTGGGGAGGCACCGTGGCTGCCCCGTTTAAAAGGCCTCACATTAAAATTGCTTGGACCGATTACGACAAACATCCATGTGCAGGTGTCTGCGGACGTGCGGCTAACGCCTTGGAATGTTGACTGTGGAGCCTGACGGCTGGGCTGTGCGCGTCTGTCTGGTTTTGTGAGCAACGACCAAGCTGCACGGCCATTCACCCCCAGCACCGAGGCCCTGCTGCTCCCGTCCAGCACGTGGGGTCCGTGCCCTGGATCCGTGTGTCTCGCTGCTGTTTCAGCTTCCATTTCCCCGGCGAGACAGGATGCCAGGCAGACGGTCGTGGGCGTCTCCTCAGGCAAGAGTCTGAGGTCCTGAGCCTGAGAGGGCCGTCGCCCGTGCACAGACAGTCGCCCGCCCCCGAGCTCGCTGCAGGCAGTTCAGCAGGTGGGTTCCAGGCTCCACAGGGCCCTGGCTCTGAGCCCCTGGGGTCAGGCCCTTGGGGAGCTGCCCCCTGTCCTCCCCGCTCGTCGCCCTGGCTGAGACTGCCAGGCACAGATCATGCTGGTTCCTCCCACAGCGGGCCCTGGGGTCACAGTAGCTGTCGAATAGCCGAGCAGCTCCTCACACGACGGGTCAGCGCCTGGGCCTGGCACCCGTGCGGCATGCAGGCACCTCTGGGTCGAGGACGGTTCGCGTCCCACTCTCCCGGGGCTGCAATGTCACCGCCCACCCTTGCACGTAGGCGACTGGCCTGTGGGGGGAGTGGGGCTAGGAAAGCTGGGAGCAGCGTGGCCCCCTCACTTCCGGGGAGAAGAATGAAAAGGGACTGTGAGCCTGGCCGGGGGTCGGGGTTGGGCGCTGTCCTGTGCACGAGGTCCTGGTTCATTCCCGGTCAGGGCACACGCCTGGGGTGCAGGAGGCGGCCTATGTTGCTCTCACATCCCTGTCTCTCTCCCTTAGATCAATAAAAACACACCCTTAGGTGAGGATCTGGGAGAAAATGTTCCTTCTGCTGTTATTCAGGCCCCAGGACGTTCTCACATGACTCCTGAGAGCTCAGGGCCACCACCTGTGCGTTCTGCGGGGCGTGCCGTGGGGAGCCAGCCGCAGCCACGCTGGGCAGTGACCAGAGGGGAAAGGAATCATGTGGAAAAGGCATGCAGGGAGCCCAGGCTCCCGCCGACCACTCTGTGCACCGACCGCGGAGGACAGTGCTCGAGACCCAGCCGTGGGGAAGGTGGGAAGCACCACTCCCTGGCCACCTGTGTCCGTGCCGCCAGGGAGGCCGTCCACATGGCCAGGCTTCACGGCACGGAGGCTGGCGAACGGGATGCGCACGCCCCGGGCTCACGGTGGAAGGAAAGGTGACTGAGTCTTGGTCGGATGTGCCCTCGCTGGGGAAGGACCTCCTTGGGCACGGGCCCTGCTCTGCTCCGGCTGGACTGTTAGCGGAGAGCTCCCGGCTGGGACCCGGACCTGCCCGGTGACCCAGAGCCCCTCACCGGCACGCGCTCGGCACGTCGTGGGGTGGACAGTCCCACCTCCCATCACGCACCACCTCAGCCTCAGGGGCGGGCGCGTGCTTGAGGGTTACGATTCAATAGGCAAGATTTACACTGACTCTCAACACTGTGGCCCGAGGCCCAAGACAGGGCCCCATGCACCTGGCTCCGGCTTCTCCACCCGCAGGCGATGGCGGGAAACACATTTTATCCTTCTCGGGCCGAGCTGCTCTTCCGGGGGCATGGCACACATACTCTGCGGTCTTGGTCTTGGGGCGCCCCGAGGGGGGGACCGGACCTACACTCTAGTCCGCCCTGTTTACTGTAAACACACCTCCTGCCTTGAGGGCCTGGGGCTGCGGAAGGACAGGGAGCGGAAGGACAGGGAGCCATCAGGGCCAGGGTTTTCCTTGTGGGGAGATTTCTGACGAACAGTCAATCTCCTTCTTGGCTGTAGCACTATTCAGATTTCCTATTTGTTTGTGGTTTATTCTTGGTACGTTCCATGTCTCTAGGTATTTGTCCATTTCATCTAGGGTATCCAACTCGCTGGGGTACAGCTGTTCACAGTACCCTATGTAATAAAGAGGCAATATGCAAATTGACCCTCACACCCGCACAAGATGGCCACCCCTACGTTGTCTCAAGATGGCAGGTAGGGGAGGGCAGTTGGGGGTGACCAGGCCGGCAGGGGAGGGCAGTTGGGGGCGACCAGGCCGGCAGGGGAGGGCAGTTGGGGGCGACCAGGCCGGCAGGGGAGGGCAGTTGGGCGCGACCAGGCCGGCAGGGGAGGGCAGTTGGGCGCGACCAGGCCGGCAGGGGAGGGCAGTTGGGCGCGACCAGGCCGGCAGGGGAGGGCAGTTGGGCGCGACCAGGCCGGCAGGGGAGGGCAGTTGGGGGTGACCAGGCCGGCAGGGGAGGGCAGTTGGGCGCGATCAGGCCGGCGGGGGAGGGCAGTTGGGGGTGACCAGGCTGGCAGGGGAGGGCAGTCAGAGGATGATCAGGCAGGCAGAGGTGGTTAGGGGCAGTCAGGCAGGTGAGTGGTTAGGAGCCAGCCATCCTGGATTGTGAGAGGGATGTCCAACTGCTGGATGTCCGACTGGCAGTCAGACATCCCTCGAGGGGTCCCAGATTGGAGAGGGCGCAGGCTGGGCTGAGGGACACCCCCCCCCCGCCCACTCCCCCTGCCCACCCCCACCCTGTGTGCGCTGGGCCTCTAGTTCTCTTATAATCCTTATTTCTCTAGAATCGGTAGTGATGTCATTTTCATTTCCAATTTTAGTACTTTTTATTCTTTTCTCAGTCCGTTCTAGCTGACCCTTCGGAAGAACCACTGGTTTTCTCGTCGTTTTTCTCCTCTCAACTTGCTTACCTGCCATGATCTCTATTACTTCATTCCTTCTGCTGCCTGTGGGTCTAGCTTGTTTTTCCTGGTTCCTTACGTTAAATGTAGGCTGTTGAGTTGAGATCTTTCTTGCTTTAAATTTTATTGTTTGCAGCTGTCACGCTCCCCCAGACTGCTTTGCTGCTGCCCGTGCGTCTCGGTATGCTGTGTCCTCATTTTCAATCATCTAAGTATTTCCTCATTTCTCTCTGATTTATTGTGTTGTTTAATTTCCACAAGTTGGTGTATTTTCCAGATTTCCTTGTGTTACTCACGTCCACCTCCGTTCCTTGTGGTCAGAGGAAATCCAGTTTGTGTCTGCCCTTCTCCGATAAGACCTATCGCTGGGTTTGGGGCGCCTCCTGGGTAACTCAGGATGATCTCCTCACCTCCACATTCTTTTTTCCTTCACACCCACATTCTTAACACATCCGAGGTCATTCTAAGCCACACTCACATGTTCTGGGGTTAGCAGATGGGCATACCTATCGGTGGGGTTGCCATTCAACCTATTACAGGCAGCTTTGGTCCCCTAAACCCACACCCATACACTCCATCTCAACATCCCTGAGTTCCAAGCGATTCCAGCATCAACTCCAAAATCACATCCAGATACCAGCAGCGTAACATCCCAGACCTGTCTCTGACTCACACTGACCAGGTGTGGTGAGCTCCGGGCAGGGCCCACCCTGGGCAATGCCCTCTCCCGCCACGGACCTGGGACACGAGGGTGAACAGGCACAGGGAGACAGGCCTGTCCCACAGGGAGGTGGACGAGGAAGCATAAGGGTGACTGGTCTCAGCAAGCTTGAAGTCCAGCCGGGGAAACACCAGAGGCTTCAGGAGGAGTCACCACAGGGGCTGAGGGGCTGCCCTCTGCCCGAAGGTCTGCCCGGAGCCCTGCTCCCTTTTCCTGAAGGGCAGCTCACACTGGCCCCGAGGAGCTCCATCCACTTAGACCCTGCATGAAGAGCTTGGAAGTGGTGGCCTCTCCTCGCTGCCTGTCCAAGCTGGCTGTGTTTCTGCCAACACAGCACTCTCATCACCACTGTGGGCCTCCCGGGATAGCTCCGCTCCTCTCCCCTCCCCTCCCTTCTCCTCTCCTCTCCTCTCCTCCCCTCTCCTCTCCCCTCCCCTCCCCTCCCCTCCCCTCTCCCCTCCCCTCCCCTCCCCTCTCCTCTCCTCTCACCGCACCTGCAGCTTATCTCTCAGCAGAAGGCTGTGCGGCCACACCTGTTCCTCTCCGTGGAGCATGCCTTCCTGACAGAACCATCTGTTTGCGTCTGGACAGGCTGTGGACGCACAAGATCTTCAAGTGCTAGTTTGCCTTTGCTTAGCCGTTCTTTTCTGAGCTCGTCTCTCCTCGCGTACTTTATTGTACGCAGAGAAACTAGGCCACGCGTCCAATACTTTGCTTGGACATCTCAGCTCATGATCCAAGTCTGTCACTCCCAAGGTCTGCTTCCCACACACTGCAGGAGCCAGCCAGCCCCTCTCCGTTCCCACACCACACTCCTCGTTCCGAGTCCCCGCCGAAGTGTCTTCCAAACCCGTTTCTGGCGACACGTACCCTCGACGAAGCCCTCACTCCCCCCGGGCCATCACCACAATCACCTGTAAGGGCTGTGCTCCTACAAGTCTTCAAGGTGACCTTCAAGGTGACCTTCAAGGTGACCTTCAAGGCGTTTACAGTTGTGTTTCTCAAAATTCTTCTCGTCTCCACCTATCACCCAATTCCAAAGCCACGCCCACATTTTGGGGATTTGTTAAGCATCATCCCACTTCCCGTACCAAAATCTAGTTTGGTTTCCTATGGCAACTGGCGGCTTAAACAGCCGAAGGTCACTCTCTCACAGACGTGCCAGCAGGCGGAGCTCCCCCCAGGTCCGGGGGCGGGGGCGGGGGTCCTTCCTGGCTTGTGTCCGCCTCCCTCCTCTGTCCTCACACCACCTGTGTCTCAGGTTTCCGCCTGCCTCCCTCTTGTGAGGACACTTGTGATTGGCGTGAGGTCCACTGGATGCCCCAGGGCTACTTCCTCTCAAGGCCCTTCGTTACATCCGAAAAGATCCTTCCCCGAAAAAGGTTCCATTCACAGGTTCTGGGTTAGGCTGTGGCCACAGCTGGGTCGGGGCCACCGCCACCCCACTGCTCTCTCTACAATGCACCTCAGTCCGTCACGTCTCACCACCCTGCCCCCCCCCCCCCCGCAGTCCTGTCAGAGAGCCCCTGCTGGCCGCCCTGGCTCCCATTTCTGCACCCCAGCTCGGAGACCATTGTAAAGCACAGCTCGGACCCGTGTCCCGCGCTCAAGGCCCTCGGAGCCCTCTCCTTGCGCTGCAGCACAGCTGGCTCCTCGGACAAGCACGTCCTGGCATCAGTGCTGCCCCGCAGAAGGCCCTGTGGCTCTCCCGCCGAGTGCTCCCAGCCCACCACCACTGGCCCCA
Organism: Corynorhinus townsendii; assembly: GCA_026230045.1. Lineage (NCBI taxonomy): Eukaryota > Metazoa > Chordata > Mammalia > Chiroptera > Vespertilionidae > Corynorhinus > Corynorhinus townsendii. The sequence continues at coordinate 171,090 of JAPDVU010000001.1, read as the reverse complement.
CCAGTCACCAGGCTCTGTTGTATTCTCGGCATTTATCACAACTGGACAGTATTTTACCTGCCTGCCTACCCACCCGGTCATCCACCACCGCCCGACTGCCATCCGTCTGTCTGCTGGCGAACTTAAACCTGCAACACATTTTAATAAGCTTTCTCATCACCCGCCTCCCGTTCTCGGTCTCTGCCCTCCTGCCTCACTGCTTCCGGTATGCTCTGGGCATAGGCGAACAACCAGGTTTTTTTTCTAACTTAAACTCTCCAGAGAAAGTTGTAAAAACCCACCAAAACACAGAGCTCGAAGCGTCGCTCTGACACAAGAAAGGACTGTGTGGCGCCCGCTGTGGGGCCCAGTACCTCGTTGAAGGACGAGAGGTTGAGCTTCTTGGCGATGAACTTCTTCAGGTGCAGCACGGTGGCCTGGGCGGAGCAGCGGATCCACTTGCGTTTCAGGCCGCGCAGCTTGCTGCTGTTGCACTCCAGGCAGATGCTCACCTTCGGGAGAGAGGGCAGCGCTGGGCGGCTCGCCACAGGGCATCGGCGCTCTGTGACCCCCTTACAACCAAGAAGGCTGACCTCCTCGAAGTCAGAAACCACAGACCCCGACGCCACAGGAAAGGAATTTTAAAAACCACGTTCACACACTTTGCCTTAAAACCCACGACTGTTTGCCACGTTGTGAGAGATGATCTGGTGCTGCCGGTTCGGTCTGACTCACAGACTTCAAGGCGCACCGAGAACTCTGCTCCCTGTGGGCGCTGTCTGGTCTCGTCAGGCCCCGAGGCGGGAGCCGTCTGGAAGCTCCTGTGCGGGACACACACGTGCCCGTCTGCCCATAGGCTGTGCTGGGCACCCTGCTGGCAAGGCCCACAGCACGACGGGCCCCGCGCTCTGCCAGACGTGCCGTGTGGGGAGCGGTGTCCTGGGGGCCATTTCAGGAGTGGGAGCTGGGGGCAGCCGGTGGTTCACGAGGCCCCTCCCGACCATCAGCAGGGCGGGGGAGGGAGGGTGGGTCTGCGTACGTGTGGGTGAGAGGAACCAGGGTACCACCCTGAGGGAGAGGGGCCTGGGAGCCACAGGTGACTGTCAGCTGCTGAGTCACCAGGTTAGAGGTCAACAGGATACGGGATTCAGCACGTTCTTCTACAGAATCCGTGTTGCTTACTTTTCCCTTTTTAGTCTAATACTGTAGTAAATGACGTGAATAGATGCCTCAACGTTAACATTTTAAATTACCTTTTACGACCCACTATGTTTCACGTTCTCGTGAATTATTTGCAGGGAAAATGCCTGCACCAAATTGCTCAGTGACAACCAGAGACGGGCTGAGGGGGCCCACGGGGTGTGAACTTTACCCTTTTTATATGTAAAATGTTTTACAGTGAGCATATATTACTTTGACAATTAAAAAAGAAATAAAAATAAAGTAAGGAGGTGGCAGGAAAAAACTAAGAAAATGAATGAACATTTTGTGTTTCTACTTTCTTTCCCTCATGGCCTTTCTCTGTTTTAAATGAGAGTGAGTTCCACAGGAGTGCTGGGCTGTGCTCTGTGGCCTTAGGGAGCGGGTGGCCTTAGGGAGCAGGTGCCTTAGGGAGCGGGTGGCCTTAGGGAGCAGGTGGCCTTAGGGAGAGTGAGTGGCCTTAGGGAGCGAGTGTCCTTAGGGAGCAGGTGGCCTTAGGGAGCGAGTGGCCTTAGGGAGTGGGGACCTTAGGGAGCGGGGACCTTAGGGAGCGGGTGGCCTTAGGGAGAGTGAGTGGCCTTAGGGAGCGGGGACCTTAGGGAGTGGGTGGCCTTAGGGAGAGGGGCCTTAGGGAGCGGGGACCTTAGGGAGCGGGTGGCCTTAGGGAGAGGGGCCTTAGGGAGCAGGTGGCCTTAGGGAGCGAGTGGCCTTAGGGAGCGGGGACCTTAGGGAGCGGGTGGCCTTAGGGAGCGGGGACCTTAGGGAGCGGGTGGCCTTAGGGAGCGGGTGGCCTTAGGGAGAGGGGCCTTAGGGAGCAGGGACCTTAGGGAACGCGGGGGCGCCAAGGCACCGACCTGCTCGTCGCTGCGGTGGTAGTCGCTGTCCTCCTCCTGCTTCTCCTCCGCAGCCTCCGTGTGGGAGCTCTCGTCTGCTTTGGCTTCACCTTTTAGCAGAAAGAGAATGTCCTGTGTTTATTAAACCCAAAGTGCTAAGCCGCCCACTCCTCTGAACACTTGAAACACCAGGAAAACCAGTGCGAGGCCCGGCCGGCGTGGCTCAGCGGCGGAGCATCGACCTACGATCCAGGTCACAGCTTCATGCCCGGCAGGACACACGCCCAGGTGTGGGCTTGACCCCGTGTGGGGCGTCAGGCAGAAGCCAATCAGTAAGTCTCTCTCATCACGGATGTTTCTGTCTCTCTCCCTCTCCCTTCCTCTCTGAAATCAATACAAATATAATTAAAAATTTTTAATTACAAACATTTTTTAGAAGCAGTATAGTGAGAATTTGCACCACAAAGCACACGCCAGAGGCGGGCTCCTCAGTCAGGGCCCGAGACCGGGCTCCGCACGTGGTCGCAGCGGTGGGGGGAGGGGCACAGAAGGCGGCAGGGAGGTGAAAGGGGCCACAGCAGCTGGGCCACCACTGCTGCTCAACACGTAATGCCTCCACCTCCAGTCTGCACGGCGCCTCCCACAGCACGCTCAGGACCGTTTGTCTGACCAGATAACTGCCACGCGCCCAAAACGGAAACCATCCCCACGTGCCACGATATTTTGAATTTAATTGCATCTATAGATGCTGATGGCGTACAAAGGGTTAAAAATGGATTTTTATTGATTTCAGAGAGGAAGGGAGAGGGAGAGAGAAACATCAATGATGAGAGCGAATCATTGATCGGCTGCAGGAATTTATGGGTGACCTCCTGGTTCATAGGTCAACACTCAACCTCTGAGCCACCCTGGCCGGACTCATCGCCACTTTGAAATGGAGACGCCGTGGCTGCCACGCGGGGACAGACGCCCGGGCCCCCAGCATGTTCCCGATCGCCTCCCAGGGCCCGTGGTGCCAGCAGGGCCGGCGGAGGTGACAGCAGCCCTCCGGTTCCCAGGGATCTGTGTGGTCCACAGGAAAACACCACAGCATCAAAGATTGCTTTAATTTGTTACTCGAGGTACAGACCTAAAATGCCATTAACTTTACATGGAAGCCACACTCCACTTGGCCATCCTACAACACAACTCCCCAAACTCAGGGAACCTGGGGAGCCACTGGCCATGCCCCCCAGGTGCCCTTTGTCCCCAACCCCAAGGGATAACCATGTCATTGACTTTCACAAAGATTATTACTCTGCACTACAAACTGCCTGGGGCCGGGGGAGGCAGGCGGGGACAGGGGGACGGGGATGGGGACAGGGTATAGGGGACAGGGACGGGGACGGGATGGGGACAGGGGACAGGGGATGGGGCCAGGGGACGGGGGATGGGGACTAGGTATAGGGGACGGGGACGGGAGCTCTCAGGAACAGCCTGGCAGCGATCCTTCGCTCACCGTTCCGATGGGGGTCCGAGTGCTGCTTCGCAGAGCCAGTCTCGCCCTTGATGTCCCCAGGCACCTCCAGGCCCAGCTTGTGGTAGAACTCCCTCTGCTTCCTCATCTCCGCTGTGAGAGATGAGTGACAGCCTTTAACCTTAAGCAGGCCCTGAGTCATGTGAACGCTCTAGTCACAAACACCACACGAAGAACAAACAGGTGATTAAAAGGTGGAAGCTGCGTGAAAGGGAAATACCGTGAACTGGGACTCCCAGGGCCCCCGAGCGGCCCAGCAAGGACGGACAGGGGTCCCGGGTGTGCCTGATTTTGCCCACGGCTGCACGTCTGAAACCTTCTCTAGTGACTTTGCCGGTTCCAGGACTGACGCTGCTCCTGTCTACACGCATGAGGGCGTTTCAGTCCCATGTGGATGCATGCGGGGCTAGGAAGGACTTGAACATCCAAGTTACATATTAAAGCCAGGCATGCTCTCTACTGACCTAAGGCAGTACTGAACCTTCCACTATCATCCTCTCTTGAAACTTGGCAATGAGAAGACCCAAACTCCCTACCAGCCTCACCGTGGAGGGCACCTGAGTCTCTCCAGCGGGCAGCACCCGCCCGCCCGTGTGGAACGGAGCTCGCCCCCCATGCCCCTGATAAGGGTGAGGACAGTCTCAGCTTTGAGCACTCCGCAGAACCATTTTTTAAAATATATATATATGTTTACTGATTTCAGAGAGGAAGGGGGAGGGGAGATAGAAACATCAGCGATGAGAGAGAATCATGGGTCGGCTGCCTCCTGCACGCCCGCCACTGGGTGTGTGCCCTTGACTGGAATCGAACCCGGACCCTTCAGTCCGCAGGCCGAGGCTCTGTCCACTAAGCCACACCAGCCAGGGCTACGAAAAACTTTGGAAAGAATGGCCACTCCCACTTTCAGGATGGGTGCAGCCCAGAGCGTTTCTTTTTAATTCTCCATGAAATCTGACTGTAAGTAGTTACACTGATTGGCACCCCTGTGCCCCGCAGCCCAGACAGCACTGGCCGCACGACGCCCACTCCAGGGCTTCCAGGCCGAGGGCGCAGGCGAGGGACAAGACGACGGATGAGACCAGTGGGAGATGCCAGCGAGTTCAGAGCAGGGACAGATGGCGGTTCTGCCAGAAGCTGGGCCTTGGGTCCAGCCCTGCCCCACCCACTACGGAGAGAGGCGCCCGTCACCCACCTTCCTGCAGGCCCGGCACCAGCTTGTACACGATGTCCTGCATGGTCCTATCATGCCTGCAGGAGAGCAGCACGGATTAGCCGGCAGGATCCTCACCTCTCACACTGCCCTGCAAGGCCCCCGTGGCCCGAGTTCCCCTCAGCACGGCCCCCGTGGCCCGAGTTCCCCTCAGCAAGGCCCCCCGTGGCCCCAGTTCCCTCTAGGCGAGCCTCCCGTGGCCCGAGTTAATGCCTGGACTCCTCAGTGCCTCGGGCGGCAGCTCTGAAGCCCCCAGGACCCCACGTGGCCCGGGCGCTCACCCGATGTACTGCAGCGGGTGGCTCTGGTGGATGACGATCCTGCAGGTGGGACAGGTGTTGTTCTCCTCCAGGTACTTGACCAGGCAGCTCCGGCAGACTGCGGGCAGAAGCACAGTTACCCGGTCCGACCTGGGCCCAGCCCTCCCCCCGGTGCCGACTGTCAGCCGCACCCCAGCTGCCTCGCAAGGAGACGAGGAGCAGAGGCCAGAGCACGGGACAGCGGCTGGGCGCGGCCTCACTTGGGCTAGCGGTCCAGTGCTATGCGGGCCTGAAAGTCCACAGGACTTTCTTTGTGCAGCAGAAACTCAGTGAAAACAACAAATTATAACCCCGCTATCTAAAAATACAGCTCACTGTAAATAAAAAACTATTGAAATTGGAAAATATTTTACTTTCTAAAGTGGAAAACACAGGATCACAAAGTTACAGGGCCCTGGCCGGTGGCTTGGCTGACGCGTCGTCCGTGCACCAAGAGGCTGCAGTTTGATTCCCGGCCAAGGGCATGGACGGGTCGGGGAGCTTACGGGAGGCAACTAATTGACGTCTCTCTCCCTTCCTCACTTAAAAGCAATGTAGGAAGCTGGAAGGAATGTGCAGTATTCCAGGACTCGCAGTTTAAAGACCCGTCTGCCATGCCCTGCCAGGCGGGGCTGTGCTTAAAAGCAGCCACGTCCACAACCAAAGCCTTCCCCCTTCAACCACGTAAGGCGGGTGACTGTTCCCTCCGTGCAAAACGTTTAAGAACGCACGCATTTCCGCCCATCGGGAATGAATTCCACGTCACAGCTGTCTGTTCTAAGCAAATCACACCATTTCCCGGACTGAGCTTCCTGAAATGGCATCTCTATTGAAACACCCACAGTATTTTTAACTTGAAATCATTTTTCTGATTTATCCTCAAAGTTGTTTTTAGTCCTGCTTCTGTGTCCTGCCTTGTACTTGAGCTAAAACTTTTGGTAAAAAAAAAAAAAAAACAAAAACAGCCAAAGTATCAAAGAACAGATGACTAGAAACCGTCAGAGACCATGTTCTAGACATTTTCACACACACGTGTGCACTCGGTCAGACAGTGTACAGGCACACTGCTGTCAGAGGCCACATTCCAGAACATTCTCACATACACGTGTGCAGACACTCGGTCACGGTGGTCGCGTCGATGAGGTACCCGCTGCAGAGACGGCAGGTGATGTGGGCGTTTATGTCCCAGAGTTTAATCTTTCTGGTCAACATCTTTGGCTTCTGCAAAGAAAGATGCACATTAATTAATTAATATCCAGAATATTCTGGTCCATTTCATCAAAGGCTCAGGTTCCAGAGAAAGGAAGTCAGAGGACGTCCCTCCAGGAGGCCTCGGCGTGCGAGGGCGAGGCTGCACCACACCTTGGCCAGGGCCAGGCCCAGGCCCCTTCCCAGCTAATGGCACAGTCCTGCCCCCACCCAACAGCCACAAAGGGGAGTGGGGCACAGGGCGGAGGAGCCCCACAGACACCACCTACTGAGTGACAGCGACCCCAGGGGAACAGAAGGATGGCGGTGTGCCCCCGACACCGCACCCGGGGACACCTGCCCGCGATGGGACTCCTGCTGAGAGCCCGAGGGAGGGAGGCCACTTTCTACACCAGGTCATGAAGGCCAGGAGGGCCAGGGCGTGGATGCAGCGCCGCCTGCCCAGCTGGAGAGGAGGTCGTGCCCACTGACCACCGCATCTGCGGCAGGACCGCTCTGTCCTGACGCCTGTCGCCACCGGCGGGCAGAGGGGCCCTGAGCACCCTGCGCACTGCATACTGACACTGGAGAGGCCTGTCTGCTTGGACCAGGGCAGCAGCTCGAGCTGCAGGTTTGTGCCCGCTCCATGTGCCCACCTTGCTGTGCCTCTCACAGGTGCCTTCCAGGGCGGAGGCAGAAAGCCTCAGTAGGGAGCAACCCTGTTCCTGAGCGCCGCCCCTGACGTCATCCCTGAGCATGCCCCACGATTACCTCCTCTAGACGCCTGGGTCTGCTGCTCCCTCTGCATGGGCGCTCAGGCCTCGGCTGTGCCGCTGAGACGCCCAGGCTGCCGCGCTCTGCACTCCGCGTCTTCACCCCTGCGCCTTCCTTCCGTCCTCTGCTCCTTTTCCATTTTCTGCACAGAAACAGCCTGGTTCAGTCACTCCTGGGTGCCGTGCGCTCCTGCACCGAGTTCTTGCTGGGAGGTTTAGAGTCCCGGGGCCAACAGCCAACACAGCCACACAGCAAGGAGCCGGAGAACGCGTGGGTCATGCACCGTCGGCGCGCTCCTGAGCTCACAAAGCTCGTGTCAGGAGTCCCAAGGCGCCGCCTTCCTGTGGCTACAGGTCCCCACACTGAGGGAGGCAGGGCACACCCAGCCCCTCCGCATGCCCGTAGGGGAAACCCAGCGCTGCTCTCACCTGGATGGGTGGCCGGGACCCTCTGCTACATGCTGGGGCCTGTGGAGACACAGACAGCAGGTGTCACCAGGGCTGCCGGCCGGGACCCCCACGCTGCGGCAGTGGCCTGGTCAGTGAACACGTCGGTTCCTTTCCTTGCTTAGAACCAAAAGGAAAGCAAGGATTAATGGCAGCGAAGGGCCAGGGTCGACCAGAGGGACACAGACAGGCCTCTGTGGCTGCGGTGTCGCTGAGGCCAGGTGCGGCGGGGGAGGGGGAGGGGGGAAGGGGGGAGTACCGTGGGGGCAGTGGGGCAGGGCCCCAGGAGGCAGGATGAGGGTCTGTGAAAGCTCTGGAGGAGGAAAGCATTTCAGGGGCACCTGGTGGCAGTCTGGGCCTCCGGGAGGGACAGACTAGAGCTGACTGTGTTATTTAACTTCTGTGTGATGAGGAGGTGTCTCTCGGGGCCACCCGCCCAGGGACATGCATCAGGGGCCCCTCCCGCGGGCTCCAGCTTGGGTTCAGGGCCCCGCGGGGACGAGGAGGTGGGCTCCGTGGGAGATGGCCCAGAGACACCCACAGCACACTGTGTGTCTGGGACAGGGAGCGGCCCGTGAGGCTCAGTGGGCCTACAGCCTTGTTGGACAGGCGCCAGGTGGGGTGGGGTAAGCGTCGGCCACGGGCTGCAGGAAAGGCGGTGGCGGGGTGGCGGGCAGGCGGCCCGGGGCTCTGGGAGGACCGCGTACAGAAGGCACAGCCCTGACGCCACTGCGAATGCTTGGGGTTTGACAACAGGACAAACACAGCCGTGGAACCCGGGCCAGAGAAACACAGCTCGCATTCACATTACATCCATTTCTATCACCGACTCCAGCTTTCCCGTAATTGCATTCTTTATTAACTACTCTTGGAAGCTCAACTGAGTTTCACCAAAAAAAGGCAGAGGGAGATGCAGGCCTGGGGGCCCGTACACAAGCTGTGCCGGCCACATCCCCTGCCCAGCACGGGTGGCGTGACGGTGGCTCCCTGACCTGTCACAGTGCCGGCCTCTGCCAGCGGCAGACAAGAACAGGTGCCTGGGGCCGCACCTTCACGGGGAAGAGGCAGCGAGGTGACCGCAGTGGGCAGGTAAGGTCGGAAGGTGGCCGCAGGTGAGTCAGAGTGGGGCGGGGCAGGGTGCCCGTGAGCGGGTCACTGAAAGTGTGACCCGTGAGCAGCCGTCGAATAGTATGGACAAGTCTGTGCCAGCAAAGTTGCAAATTTGTATAAAATGCCACATTCCTGGTGGAGGCTCCAGACAGAAAGCCCAGAAAGTCCGGGAGCTACTTGGAAGCCGACTGCGGCGTCGCAGGGCGGCTCCCCGACCCTGTCTCAGACAACTCCCTGGGGGAAGCAGTAAGGACAGGATTCCCCCTCGTCTCAGGAAGCCACCGTAGCGTGCACACCGGCCAGGCGGGGCGGGAACCGCAGACCGAGCCCACGGCGGACAGAGAGCCGAGGAGGCACTCTGCCCGTCAGGAAGCAGGTCCTGCCCGCCTAGCCAGGCGATCCCTAGTACAGCAGCGAGTGTAAGAAATACATGTCACTCTGACCAGAAGGAGAAAAAAGATAAGACCTCCCAAGGCACCCAAAAAAAATCACTTGATGAAAAGCATTACCCATTCCCAATTGTTGTTAATCCTCGCTGGAGGACCTCCCCCCCGCCCCGGTATTTAGAGAGAGTGGAAGGCAGAGAGAGGGAAACAGCAATGGGAGTGAGAAACACTGATTGGTTGCCTTCTGCCGGCACCCCGACTGGGGCCAGGTATGCGCCCGTAAATGGGACTGGGTGCGCTGGCCGGGGCGCTAACCACTGAACCACAGGCCAGGGCTCCGTTCCTGAGCTTTTAAACAACGTAGAGACTGAGAACAGCTCTGGCCGGTGTTCTCAGTGGTGAGAGCACCTGCCCATGGACTGAAGGGTCACGGCTCAATCCCGCTCAAGGGCACGTACCTTGGTCACAGGCCTGATCCCTGGCCGGGGTTGGCACATGCGAGAGGCAACCAGTTCACGTGTCTCTCACATGACCGTCTCTCTGTCTCTCACATGACTGTCTCTGTGTCTCTCACGTGACCGTCTCTCTGTGCCTCCCCCTCCCTTCCACTCTCGCTAAACTCAATGCGAACATAACCCCAGGCGAGGATTAATGGAAACAAATATAAAAAGTGGCCTGGCTGGTGTGGCTCAGTGGTCGGGCACTGACCTATGAACCAGGAGGTCACGGTTCAAGCCCAGTCAGGGCACGTGCCTGGGTTGTGTGCTTGAGCCCCAGTAGGGGGCGTGCAGGAGGCAGCTGATCAAAGGTTCTCTCTCATCATGGACGTTTCTCTCTCCCCCTCTCCCTTCTCTCTGAAATATTTAATGTATTTTAATAAAAATACATTTAAAAAAGCAGCCGAGTCTGGTGGCTGACCTCGCGGCAGGCCTGTGGGAGCAGAGCTATCTCTGGCTGGTGAGGCCGTCAGAGGGAGGTGCTGCTGGCCGGGCAGAAAGCAGAGCCGTGTCAGCTGCCACAGCCCGGGGCACAGGACGGGGCCCTGGGAGCTGAGGGGGAGGGACAGGGCCCTACACCAGAGCCACCGCTGACAGGTCTTTCAGCCTCTGTGGCCCGAGCCAGCCCCACGGTGCTGCCCCCAGACCTGGGGCGAGTGAGCAGGCGCCCTTCCAAGCCACCGGGTGGTGGCACTCGTTATGCAGCCACAGGAAACGAAGGCAACAGTGTCTAGAAACGGCCGCTCGTGGCAAAAGAAAGAGCCGGCTTCCCAAGCACGAAAGCAGTGGCCACCAACTCTGCAAAACGTCCACCTGGCGATGATCCCCCGGCCTAGAGACAGGCCAAGTAACCCTGGTACGCACTGCCCTGTGCCCCTAATGTGGGGCCTTGGGGGCGATTAGGCTTAGATTCACGGCGGGGTCCTGTGTCGGGATCAGTGAGCACAGCGAGAGGGGTCCTCGCCCGGGACCAAACCACCGGCACCAGGAGCCCGGACCTCAGGTCCCAGGAAGCCTGGGACCCTGCCTTAGGGCAGCTGGGCTGGCTGAGACGCCCCATCTGATGGCTGTGGTCTCGCCAGGCGCCTGGATGGAAGGCCCGGGAAGATGAGCTGCCTCCGGCCCATCTCTGTGGAAGGAAAGGCAGTTACTTCCTTTGACAGAGAAAGTCGTGTTCCCCTGAACGACTTCCAACACCTCCTGCCCACTCAGCCGGGTGCAGAGTCGGCTAAAAGCAGCGAAGCCGACGGCAGGACTCGGTGTGCTCCTGAGAAAGATGGAGTGGCCTGTGGACACTCCTGCGCTGAACGGGCCCGAGGGCCCGTGGTCCAGCCTCTAGCGAGACACAGTGTAAGTGGGTCACCAGACAGGCCCAGCTCCGGGCTCCTGTGCAGGACTCCAGGGCGGTCCTGACAGCCTGTGCTCCCCAGCAGGCTCCTCCCCTGGAAATCAGGACCTGACAGGTGTGGCCAGCAGCGCAACCCAAGTGATACCCACCCAGATGGCATGACCCCAGACAGCACAGCGAGAAGCACGCTCCTGTCCCGCACTCCCCAGCGCAGAGCACAGCGGGGACAGCACCCCGGTGAAGACCAGAAATCCCGACAGGCGGTCTGCAAGCAAGCGATGACATGGGGACAGTGGGAGCCTGACATGGAAAGACAGGAAGGGGCACGGCCTGGGAGCCTGCCTGTGTCAGGGAAGGGATCATCGCTGCCAAAGACGCTCTCGAGACACCTGGGAGATTTGGAGGTGAGCAGGGTATTAGCTAACTCGAGAAAAAGTGCCCCCAGCCCCACAAGTGAGGATGGCCCCGCAGATCTGAGGAGACCCCCTTCCTGGCCCTGCTGCCTGAGTCCCCTGAGGAATGCATGGTCAGCCGCAGCCACTCTCACGATCCGACAACAAGTATGTACGAGGAAGACGTGAAGCAAATGTGCCAGATCATGGGACGGGGTGGCGGGGGAGGGCAGAAGGTGCTCACTGTGTAACCCTCTGTTTTCTCCGCGGTGTTTTCCCCCAAGTAAAACACGGGTAGGAGAGTAAGATGAGCCCAGTTGGCGTGGCTCAGTGGTTGAGCGTCGACCTATAAGCCAGGAGGTCACGGGTCGAATACCAGTCAGGGCACATGCCCGGTCGCAGGCCCGATCCCCCGTGGGCGTGCAGGAGGTAGCCGATGGAGTATGCTCTCTCATCGTTGATGTTTCTCTCCCTCTCTCTTTCTCTCTGAAATCAATAAAAACGTTTTTAAAAGAAAGGAAAGTAAGATGACATGACTTGAAATCCAAGAAGAGGACAGGCTAAGCCCTCTTTGCCCCTCACTTGGCACCTGTGGCGTGCCCGGGTCTCCCCGGGGCGGGGGCGAGCAGAGGCATCCTGCGGGCTCAGGAATCAGAACGCCTTCGGATCAAGGCCAGGAAAGGAGGTCACCAAGGAGCAGTGAGCAGCGGCTTCCAGCTGTTCTTGGTTGAGCACCCTGGACGGGCAGGTCCTGCTGAGAACCCCACAGAGCAGCCGACAGGACCCGCAACACCCACCAGAGCGGGCTTCAGGGCGGTCTCGGGCGGCTGCCTGCTGTTCATCTGGAATCTGCTGTCAGTGTGGCAGAGTCCAGCAAACACGGATCCGCTTGCAAAACACCCACTTAACCTCCACTCCCTGAATTCACCTTATCCATCAGACGCCCGCCCTCCTCAAAATCCACCAGCCTCCCACTCGGCTTTTAAGAGCTCTATTTGCTGGTGAGTTTTAGTTCTTACCAGGGAAAGCTTCGCTTCCCTCAGCGGACAGCCCTGAACCTGCGTCTAAAGCAGTGGCCCTCGCCACGCGAGACGCGCTTCTCCCGCCTCGTCACCTGCCCCCCCCAGCCAGCTCGCGGGGAGCAGCGCCGCCCGGCAGGAAAGGCAGCTCAAAGGTCCCGCCTTTGCAGCCTCGATGATGAGCTCTCTCCCAGCTGTGGGAGCAAGGGGACTGGCTCCACTTTCTGCGGCACAGCGACTGGAGAGCATGCTCCCCAGACCAACAGCAACCACAGGAAGGCGACAAGAAGCTGTTCCCAAACCTCTCCGTATTTCAGCCGCAAAAGAAAACTACATTTTCAACTTCAAATTCGATTCCGAACAGTAACCACACAAAGCTCCAAATGAAAGCCAATCCAACCATTTAATGAGTTAAAGAAGGAAGTTTAGACTAAAAACAAACCTTGCTCTATGACCTAAATCACACAACCCAAACGGTAACGCCCCTCACCGGATGCCTCCCTCAGGGGGCTCCGGACAGGTCTTCGGGCCCCGTGGGGCGTGCCTGGCCGGGCCGGCCCTGAGAGCCCCCCGCTTAGCGCATCGGGCCCTGAGCTTGGGGCCTGCACAGGGCTCTGGAGGTACTGCTTCCTACAAGGGGCAAACGTCCAAGACGTTTCGGGGTCTCACATCTCACAGAAACTTCTCTCAAAGGCCAGTACAGTTGTTGGAGCAAAACCACTGGCAGGAATGAAAGATGAAGCTATCGAGGAATGGACCACGCTGACACACCAGCCTTAATCTGCCGGGACGGCACTCTGCTCCAGGGAAGTCCCCGAAGAGCCTCCCACCTGCAGTTCCCCCCCTCCCCATCCAGCTGCCAGTCCTGAAGACGCCCTCCCCAGCACCCTCCCCTGCATGCAGCTGCCAGTCCACCTGGGGCACTTCTCAGGGGCAGGCCCTGTTAGCTGACACCTGGCAAGTGCAGGCTCTACCTCCTTCCTGTGACCCCACCCCCTCCTAGTCCCCCAGTGACCCCAGCCCCTCCTAGTCCCCCAGTGACCCCAGCCCCTCCTAGTCCCCCAGTGACCCCAGCCCCTCCTAGTCCCCCAGCGACCCCAGCCCCTTCTAGTCCCCACACCCTGTGGAGTTCCTCCCCTCAAGTGTGGGCTGGGCCCTGTGCCTCTAACAGACAGAATATGGCAAAAGGGATGGGTGTCACTGCCAAGATTAGGTCATGAGACTGGCCTCCTTCTAGCTCCCTCTCTCTCTGTGCTGGCTCCTTCTGAGCTGACGGATGGGGAGCCCCACGTGGAAGGGAGCCCCACGTGGAAGGGAGCTGGCCTCTCATGAGTGAGCCTGGAAGCAGACCCTCCCCCACCCGTGGAGCTCCCACCAGCACCCTGGCTGCAGCCTGCGGCACCCGGACCCCTGGCCCGCAGAAACTGAGAGGATAACTGCTGCTCTCGTAAGGCACTAAGTTTTGGGGTAATTTGTTGGACAGTAATATACAAAGAATACAACCACCGGCATGATCACACCTTTAAAAATCCAGAAGTGCATGTGTGCGTGCGTGAGGGGGTGCGGGGAGCGGCCGGGCAGAGGTCCGTGGGGGGAAAAGGAGACATATGTAATACTTTAAACAGTAAAGAATTTAAATTAAAAAATCCAAAAGTGGGGAAATAAAGAGCCCAACCCAACAAAATACTGCAAGCCTTTTCCAAAATGCCGCAGAGCAAATGAAGTCAAGTGTACGTTTAAAAAGAAACCAGAAGTCAGCACTGAGGAAGGCGTACGGTTCCATTTAGCAAATAAACTTTTCTAACCTGGACTCCATGGGGACTCCAGGTGAAGACTGGTCCTAGGAAACACCGAAGTGAGCATCTCACGTGCTTTCTCCCGTAGATGCTTTCTCCCGAGTAACCAAGTGACGCTGGGGCACCAAATGGAATACTGAACTGACCAGTTCAAGTGCCTCTCCTGGGAGCCCATGCGGCCGGAGTCAGATTTATATCTCACCTCCGCCCAGGGCGGCTAAGTTCGCAAGCCCAAGGCGACTGATCTTTCCTCAAGTATTCCTCGGTCCCAGCGCAGCCTGCTGCCTGCTCCCTCCCGCCAGGCGGCTAGCGCCAGGCAAGCGGCTGAGCAAGGCCCTGCCTGGGGGCCTTCCCGTCTCTCAAGCCCTCCACCTCCTCCCCTCCCCCCGCACCTTACTGGAGACATCCTGGAGCCCTTCCCAGGCCAAGAGCAGCGTTCGGCGAACCCTACTTTTTCATCACCACTTCCGAATTCAAGGAGCACAGAGGCAAGTTCTAGATGACACCCTGAGTTACAGGTTTCAGGGAAGCAAAGGCCCCATCCCAATTCCTCTGACATGTCCCCTTCCTGAAGGGGAGAAGGTGCCCGAGTCACCCGACATGCACCCTGGCCTGCTCCAACCTTCCTCCCACTATCCCCCCCCCCCCCCACACACACACACACGTCGAAGCCCAAACTCCTGGCTTGGACCCAAACCTCCTAGAACTCAGGAACAGGAAACACCTCCAGACGCAGGATGGGGGTGCGGGGGTGCATCCACACGACCCGGAGAATGGGGTGAGTTTGGTGACACCACCAGAGGGAGAGGAGGGCAAGAGTAGTTGCAAGTGCCAGGCACCAGCCACGGGCCAAGGCAAGGCCAGGAGCAGGGGCTGGGAGGACAGGGGGCAGCTTTCTGGTCTGGGGAGGGGGCACAGTGCCGCCTGGGAGCCAGCGTGGACCAGGAGCCCCCCTTGAATCCCCAGTGCCAGGGGGATGGGCCCCAACCCTGCCTCACATCTGCCTCCCAGACCCAGACAGGCGGCACCTGCTGAAGGTCAGAGGTCTGCAGGCCCGCTCTGGTGCTCAGATGTCTCTCTGCTCAGGGGCCTCACGGAGGGTGTGCACCTGTGGGGCTCAGGTGACCAGGGTCCCTGATGCTCCAGGGCCTTCAGAGCACAAGGGTCCAGTTGAGTGGGATGGGGAGTTTTGGCGCACCCCTGGGTCTTGTCTCAGGGCCCCAACTCCTGGGGGCCTGGCTTGGGTCCCAGCACTCTGTGTGGTCCACTAGTGAGGCCTGGGCACTTCCCACCACTTGTCCCGAGTCCTGGCCTGGCTGAGACCTGTCTCCAAGCCCAGCTGTTATCAGGTTCCCGGCCCTCCCCGAGAGCCTGGCCTTCATGGTCCTGCCCCAGCACCCCACCCTCCTAAGGGGCCTCTGTGGGGCCCTGTTCACCCCCAGAGCCTGTCACATGGCTCAAGCCCTGCCTGCTGGGACCGTCTGGGGGTCCCGGCCTCGGGGAGGGGCTGTCTCAGGTCCCAGGACTGCCCCCAGGATCCGGCCTTTTTGGATCTGGGGTCCCAGTCCTCCGAGTGGGTGTATCCCCGAGTCCTGACCTTTCCACGGTCTGTCCCAGGTGCAGACCTCCCAGGCGACCCCTCCCAGGGTCCCGCCCGCCCTGGTCCTGCCCAGTCCCAGGTCC
Source organism: Corynorhinus townsendii (assembly GCA_026230045.1). Lineage (NCBI taxonomy): Eukaryota > Metazoa > Chordata > Mammalia > Chiroptera > Vespertilionidae > Corynorhinus > Corynorhinus townsendii. Next base: position 155,414 of record JAPDVU010000001.1, on the reverse strand, counting down.
CCGCACTCCCCGTGACCCGAGCTGGTCGCGGACCCTCCTCGATGCCCATCCCGCGGGGGACGCTCTCAGCGACTGTCCCGAGTCCAGCGTTCGCTGGTCCCGCGGTCGGCCCTCCCCGGCGGCGTGTCCTAGGGTTCGGCCTCCGGGGGCCTGCGGGCCGGGCCGAGGTTCGGAGCCTCTCGGGCCCGGACACGGCCGAGGCCGCGGCCTGAGCGACGGGCGCCGCGGGCCAGGCCGGGCGGGGCGCGGACTCACTGACCTGCCGTCTCGGCTGCGGACGAGCGGGGCGCACGCGGGGGCAGCGCCGGGAGGGGAGGGGGCGCCGCTCCCTCTGGGTCCCCCCCAAGAGCCGGAGAAAAAAACCCGTCCGGAGTTTAAAACAAAGAGGCGGAAATGCCCGAACGGAGCCGAGCGCCGAGTCAGGGGCGCCGCTCTTGGAGCATGCGCGTTGCGCGTCCCAGCTCCCACCCGGCAGCCGGGAGGGGGCGGGGCCGAGCGGGAGCGGGGAGAGGCGTGGCCAAAGAGCGCAGGCGTGTTCTGCCGGGGCTTGGAGGCACCGGGAGAGGGGAGGGTGCTAGGGGCCCAGTGTGGGCGGGGACGTGGTCAGAGTGTGGGCGGGGTCTGAGGGGGCGTGTCCGGAGGGGGCGTGGGGCGGGGCTCTGCGGAGGACTCCCTGGGCACGTGTGACCCGCAAGAGGTCGGGGAGATGAGGCCGGAGGCGGGGTTTGGAAGGGGCGTGGCCTGGACGTAGGTGGGGTTTTGTGGAGGCGGGACTTTGGAATAGGTCTGGCGGGGGCGGGGCCTGGTAGGGGCGGGGCCAAGTGGCGGTGGGGGTCTGGAAGAGGCGGGGCCTGGGGCGGGGCCGTGTGGAGATAGGGCCTTGCGGGGGCGGGGTTGGCAGAGGCCGCCCGGAGGAACCCGGTGGGCGCTGGGACAGCAGCCGCGGGGCCTTGCGGGGCCTGGGAACCTGCACGCAGCTCACGCTGATTTCTGCTCCTCCTAGACCAGGGTTTCCACCGGCGGAGGCGGTGTCGTTCTTGCATTCCTGTCCTTGGCAACTGGCACGGAGCGCCCTCTGTGCACTAGTCAGGGGCCCTGCCTTTGGCTCCTGGACCATGGGTAGCAGGGCTGACCCCACAACTCGTCCGTGTGTCCACCTTTGCTCAGGCCCCGCCCTGGAGCTTTAAACAATGATGGTGACTTCTCCATCCCAGTGGGCTCCGCACTCTGGCAGGGACAGTAACAGAGGGAAGCAGCTGGATGGGGAGGCCAAGGTGGATGGGAATCGAAGGGACACAGAGGGAGCCAGCCCTGCAAATATATGTAACAGAAGAGTGCAATACTTAGATTCTGAAAAATACCAAACATTGTTGAATGAAATTAAAGAAGGTCTGCATAAATAGATATCTACCACCACGGTTGCAGCCAATGTTGTTAAGATATTAATTTCCCCCAATTTGATCTACAAATTCAACACAACCCATATGAAAACCCAGTTGGTTTCTCTGCAGAAATTGCCACAGTGTGGCGCTGACCTAAGAAGAGACAAGTGAGTGAATGGATTAGAATTGAGAGCCCAGATATAAATCCTGACATTTGGATCAAAGAAGGGCGCTAAGACAATTTCATGGAGAAAGAAGTCTATTCAACAAGTGTTGCTGGGAAAAAATGAATATTCCCATGTGAAAGAATGAAATTGGACCTTTAGCATATCCCATATGCAAAATTAACTCCAGTGAATCACAAAGGCCTAAATGGAAGCGCTCAAGTTACTAAACTCTTGGAAGAAAATACAAGCATAAATCTATTTGACCTTGGATTAGGCAATGGTTTCTAAGATATGACACCAAAGGTACAAGCAGCAAAAGAAAAACTGGGTAGAATATCATCAAAATAGCCCAGCAGGCGTGGCTCTGTGGTTGAGCAGTGACCTACTAGTATGACCAGGAGGTCACGGCTCGATTCCTGGCCAGGGCACAGGCCCGGGTTGCAGGCTTGGTCCCCAGTGGGGGACATGCAGGAGGCAGCCAATCAATGATTCTCTCTATCTCTTCCTCCCTCTCTCTTCCTCTATGAAAGCAATAAAAATACGTTTTAAAAAAGAATATCATCAAATAGAAAATTTCTATTTCAAAGGACACCATCAAGAAAGCGAAAGGAGCCCAGCTGTTGTAGCTCAGTGGTTGAGCACTGACCTATGAACCAGGAGGTCACGGTTCACTTCCCAGTCCAGGAAACACGCCCAGGTTGTGGGCTCGATCCCCACTGGGGAATGTGCGGGAGGCAGCCCATCAATGATTCTATCATTGATGTTTCTATATCTCCTCCCTTCTGCTCTGAAATCAATAAATACATATTTAAAAAAATAAAGTGAAAAGACAACCCAAAGAGTAGGAGAAAAACTTTGCAAATCGTATATCTGATAAGGCTTTAGTACCTAGAATACATAAAGCATATGTAAGAAAATAAATAACGTATAAGCTGTTACTCAACAATAAAAAGACAAACTAGAAATGAACAAATCACCTGAATAGGTATTTCTCTACAGAAAATATACAAATGGCCACCAAACACCTGAAAAAAATGCTCAATATAGTCATCAGGGAAACACAAATCAAAACCACAGTGAAATACCACTGGACACCCACTGGGACGGCTGTAACCAAAAAGTGTTGCCAGGGATGTGGAGAGGTTGGCACCTCGAGCACTGCCGGGAGATGTAATCGGTGCATCTGCGGAAAACAGTCTGTTAGTTCCTCAGAAAGTTAGTACACAGCCCTGCAGTTCCACTCCTGGATGTAAGAGCCAAAGAGATGGAAACATACGCCCAGCCCTGGCTGGTGTGGCTCAGGGGATAGAGTGTGGACCTGCAGACTGATGGGTCCGGATTCAATTCTGGTCAAGGGCGCATGCCTGGGTTGTGGGCCCAATCCCCAGTAGGGGGTGTGCAGGAGGCAGCTGATCAATGATTCTCTCTCATTGATGTTTCTCTCTCTCTCCCTCTCTGAAATCAATCAAGTGATGAATAGGTAAATAAAATGTGATATGTCCATAAAATGAAATATTATTTGGAAAAAAAAAGAAAGGAAGTACTAACACATGCTACAACATGGATGAACCTTGAAAACATTATACTCAGGGGGAAAAAACAGGCACAAAAGACCACATATTATGATTCCATTTATATAAAATGTCCACAATCGAAGATCCAAAGAGACAGTGAGCAGATTAGCGATTGGGGGCTGAGCCGGAGGGGGGCGTGCTGGAAAGCTGGGGGAAATAGGCTGCTAATGGGCACAGGTTTCTTTGGGGGCAACGAAATGTTTTAGAATTGATCATAGTTATGGCTGCTCATATTTGCAAATATATTAAAATCTACTGACTCATGCACATTAAATGTGTGAATTGTATGACATGAGAATTTGATCTCAATAAAGCTATTATTTTATTTTTTAATATGTTTTTATTGATTCCAGAGGGAGGAAGGGAGAGAGAAACATCAATGATGAGAAAGAATCATTGATTGGCTGCCTTCTGAGGGCCCCCTACAGGAGCCTGAGCCCACAACCCAGGCATGTGCCCAGACAGGAAACTGAACCAGGACCTTCTGGTTCATGAGCTGCTACTCAACCACTGAGCCACACCGGCTGAGCTTGAAATATTCTTAAAAAACAGATCCGGCCCTAGCCGGTGTGGCTCAGTGGATAGAGCCTCGGCCTGCCGACCAAAAGGCCCCAGGTTCAATTCTGGTCAAGGGCATGGACCTCGGCTGCAGGCTCCTCCCTGGCCCGGGCCCTGGTTGGGGTGTATGCAGGAGGCAACCAATTGATGTGTTTCTCTCACATCGATGTTTCTCTCTGTCTTTCCCTCTCTCTTGCACTCTCTCTAAAAGATAAACGGAAAAGTGTCCTTGGGTGAGGGTTAACAAAATAAAACAAAATAAAAACACAGATCTGATAGGGAAGCCATGTCCATGGATACCTCCTGCCTCTGTGTCTCTGTGTCTGCAGGTCCCTCCGGGTCCTCAGAGCAGAGTCATGTGCGGCCACGTGTACCGTGTTTGCCTCCAGATGGTCCGGTCCGGGGTAGACAGGAAAGGGCGCCTCCTCCCCCTTCCTGGAGGACACTTGCTTATGATCCAGAGTCAAGAGGAGGTTTCTCTCTGTAGAAGGCGAATGGGTGAGTTCCCTAATGTCAGGTTCTTCTGAAACGCCCCCCACTGCAGGGGCACGGCCACCGCATACCCCTGGGGGCTGAGCCGGAGGGGCCAGATGCAGGCGTGGCTGCCCCTGTGAGAACAGCCGCTCTTTGCCTCTGGCCCGGCTTCGTGTGTTCTGGGGACTCCTTGCAATGGAGCGAAACCTCACACCCGTCACAGGTTCTGATGGAGCACATGCTCCTCACACCAGACACACACGCACAGCGGACAGGGTTCCCACACGTGCACCGGAGAATTAGGTGCGAGGTCCTTCCCATTCCGACAGAAATAGGTGACCATTTCACCCACACATACATGGAAGTCAGTGGCCCATCTCACATCACACATGCCATTAGCCCCAACAGCCTTACATAGCACGCCCCAGACACACACTAAGCTACCCACTCACGCCAGACACGTGCACAAACGGGACCATCAGGACCCGCACGTCAGGCACCCCTCTCTCCCCCTTTCCTCACTCTTTCACAGACACATACTCCAGAGAGTCCTCAGACCATGCTCATCTCACACCACACACTCGCACACACACACACATACACGCGCACACACAAAAGCAGGAAAACCAGCCTTTTCTGAGTTCACAGGCTCAATGGGTCTGAGCAGTAGAGGTGGATGGGAGCACAGGGTCCTCGATGGGAGGGGCCAGCAACCTGGGTCCCAGGTACCTGTTGCCATACCTTGGGGTGTATGTGAGCGCCCCCCCCCCCCCCACACGGAGGCAGAGAGAGGAGGCGGCAACCCCAAGGGCCTCCCTCTGGCAGGGAGCGCAGGCCACAGTGAGCAGCACGGTCTTCTTCAGACAGCCCCCTACACTGCTCCCCTTGGACACGATCCGAGCTGGCCTGCTCTTCAGAGAAGGAGGGGGTCACGTGTCCTCTTCCAGGAGCCTGAGAATCCAGATTCCGCGCTGCCCACTCAGCTCCCCGCCATGGGTGGTGTGAGTGTGGGCTCCCAGCAGCTGCAACCTGGAGGCAGGTGACTCGAGCAGGCATGAGTGAACGCCTGCACTCCTGGAGGGCGGGGTGCCTCTGGAATCAGGTCCGGAAGGTTAGGCAAGGGATGTGGGTGCGGGGGTGGGAGAGGGGTCACCCGTGAAGAACCTGCCAGGCAGGCCGGTGGGGGGCGAAGAGGGCAGGGAGGGGTGCAAGCAGAAAGGTCACCCGCCCCTACACTGCTATTCTTGGCGCTCCAGGGTTCAGGTGCGGACACACCTGGGCCTGCTCCCACAGAGCTGACATCCCTTTGACAAGAGCACATAATAAGCCACAAACAGGTCGGGGCGGACCACCTGGCCGTGTTTCCTTCCCGACATCGCCCTCAGCAAAGGAGGTGCAGCCTTTGCGCCAGTCTTGGCAGAGTGAGGCCCTCAGTCGCTTACTTTGGAGCACATACTGTTTAGGGAAGTAGATACATTCTCCTGAAAAAGCCTCGCCTGGCGCTTCTTTCGACGCCCAGAGGAGCCCACATCGGGTTAAGTAGAAAGGAGGTGAAGCGATGGAAACCGACGGAGTCATCACGGTGCGTGCTGAATGTTGTTTGAAACAACCACTGAATATAAATCGAAGAGCAAGATGTAGGTGTTTTTCCTGGGAAAACCACTAAAGACGGCACGGTGCGCTGGACCCGAAGGTGTGCACGTGGACCCGGGCTCCCGTGAGGCTTCTGGAACGGCGTTTGGCCAGGACTCGAAATGTGAGCCACTTAGGCGCATGTGGTGAAGACACTGCCCCGAACTTAAATGGAACCGTTTCCCTGAGAGCAGAAAAGGTCATTGTCTCCCAGTGAATGTCCTCTCCGCAGAGTGTGAGCTGTACCGTTTTACGTGGCGCAGTGGCTGTAGCGTTCTACAACCTTTTAAACTCTTTTAAGATCTATTTTAATTGATTTCAGAGAGGAAGGGAGAGGGAGGTATAGAAACATCCAAATGAGAGGGAATCCCCCCCCTGCACGCCCACCCAGGGGATCGAGCCCACAACCTGGGCCTGTGCCCTGACCAGAATCGAACCGTGACCTCCTGGCTCATAGGTCGATGCTCAGCCACTGAGCATACCAGTCGTGCTGGGCACATTTTACAACCCTCTCAGCAACGCGTGAGCGACCCAGTCACCCATGACCTTGCCACTTGACGTCACTGTTTTCAGCGGAGCCATTCGGAAGGGTGTGTGGTGTCTCATCATGGATTTAATTTGCATTTTCCTAAAGGCTAAGGACGTCAGCCACGCCTCAGCAGTGCTACCTGCCTGTCCTCTTCAGGGACACGTCTCTTCGTTCTTCACGTCTTCTGCCCATTTTCTCACCGGGCTTTTTTGTGGTGGTTGTTGTTTTTCCTGTTGGGTTGTTTTATTTTTTCAAATAGATTTTTATATTGATGTCAGAGAGGAAGGGAGAGGGAGAGAGCAATAGAAACATCGATGATGAGAGAGAATCAGTGATGGGCTGCCTCCTGGGGGTCAAGTCCGCAACCTGGGCCTGTGCCCTGCCGGGAATTGAGCCTTCTACCCTTCATCTGCAGGCCCACTCCATCCACGGAGCCAAGCTGGCCCGGGCTTTCCTGAGGAGTTCTGAGGCCTCTCCGTCTCTTCGAGGCTGCAGTGCTGTGTTGGATGTGTGGTTTGCCAACGTCTCCTCCCAGTCTGTGCCCATAAACACCCCTCTTAGGAACTGTGTTGGACCTCCAGGTCAGCCTGGGAGAACTGAGGTCTTGACTGTGTCGCCGGTCCCGATCCATGAGCATGGTATGCCTCCGTCTTCCAGGTTTTTGTTGTGTAGTTTTAGCATTCAAGTCCTGTGTGCATTTGGCTCACTTTACACACGGACATGAAGTCATTAACTGTGCATGTGTTGAGCTTTGGTTCCCATGTCCGGCTGTGGGCTGGATCTAGCCTCTGTCCTGCGGTCTCGCTGAGCAGTGAGCTCCACACAAGCGGCCAGGCCTGGGCGAAGGGAGGCTCAGAATCTGAGCCAGAGGGCCCCAGGGGGTGAGCCCCGCAGCACTCAGCGAACACCAAGCCCACTCATGGCAGCCCCAGGGGCATCAGGTGACCTCGGAAGTTCCCCTGGGGCAGTGGGAGCCGAGGGATCCCCGATGGACTGGGTGGGGACACCCCTCCTCACTGCCGTCCAGCCCACAGGCCTGTCAAACAAACAGAAACCACGTCCTCCTCTGCAGACACTGACCCTGCGGGGGAGGCTGCCCGCCCACTGCCCTCCTGGGCAGGGCTCAGCGCCGCCCTTTCCTGGGCCGCAGGACAGGCTCGCCACGCCTTCCTGCCCCGCCCGAGCCCCCGCTGCCCGTCCGGTCCGGCCTCCCTGCAGGGCCCGGCAAAGGGCGTCCGGCTCCTCGCCCGGTGACGGGGACTCCAGCCCCGACCTGCAGGCGGCCTGGCTGCTCCCTGCGCCTGTTGGGACCTCCGGGGTTGAGGGGTGGCGAGAGGACCTTCCCACACCCCTTTCAGGAAATGCTGGGACCTCGGGCGCCCTCCGGCGCAACCACCCACGTGGGCGTGTCCGCCGCGGGGGCCACAGAGGCGGCGCTTGGCCCCCGGAGGGAGGGACCGGGTCCCAGTGCGTGTGGCCGACTCTTCCCCGCTGGACACCCGGCAGAGTCGGCTTCACCACGGGCCCCCTTCGCGCCCGCGGCGCCCGGCCCCTGCTCTCGGCGGGACTGACCCGCGCCCCCGCCCCGCGCTCCGAGCCCCTCCTCCAAGGGCGGTCCGGACCCGAGCGCCGCTCCTGGCCCAGGCGATGGCGGGGCCGGCGGGGGACGCGCCGGGGCTCCCCACGTCGCCGGCCCTGGGCGAGCTGCGGGGCTACCGCGCCTACGCGCGCCGCTGGGTATTCCTGCTGGTGGTCAGTCTGCTCAGCTGCTCCAACGCCACGGTAGGGGGGGCGTCGGGGAGTTGGGGGGACACCGGGGGGCGGGGCCTCGGGGCCCAGGCGGGGACCCAGCGCGAAGTCCCTACCGCGGTGCTCGGTGCTCGGGGCGCGCGTGGGCGGGGGTCCTGCCACCACCGGTCGCTGGTGCGGGCCGCAGCCCCTTCTCCTGGCTGTGCCTTGTGTAGGGTTCTGTGCTCTCTGGTCGTCTGGTCTGCAGAGGTTCCCCGAGGCGAGGCGGGCGGGTAGGAGCCTGGGCAGATGAACGGCCCTCCCGACGCCCTCCCTCCCCCTGAGAAGCCCCACACGTGGGCCGGGCCTTGGACCGCCTCCCCCTCCTCCCCACCCTTCCTCTGCCGCCTGTGCCCTGACGCCCTCCTGGGTTTCTGACTCAGTTCTTGGGCCCTCAGGGGCCTTTCTTGCTGCCCCTCCTGACCTCCTCAGCCCTCGGCTGGGGTCCAGTGACCTGTCCTACACTTGTTCCCCGGCCAAGGGCTCAGCCAGCTCCTGGGCCCAGTCCCCAGCCTGCTCCGCCCCCAGACTCACCCCTGAGCCCGCTGCTCTCCCCAGAGGCCTGCGCCCCTCTTTCCCCAGCCCCGCCCAGGCAGGCAGCTCGGCCAGTGCACTTTCCTCCACCTCTGCCCCTGAACTTGAGCGGAGGGTGGGGCCCTAGGCTCTCCAGCTGGTCCAGTAACCGGACGACGAGACAGATCACCAAGATGAATAACCGCCTTTAGCCACACGTGTGCCTGTGGGGACCCGCACTCGAGGGTCAGAGACCGCAGATCAGTGAGGTCCAGACGGCTTTCCAGCCAAGGATGGGGCCAGGCGCCTGGGATGTCGGGTGCGGGGCGGGGGGGGGGGGGGGTTCATGCAGGATGGTAATTGTCCAGGGACAGGCGTTGGCCGGGCTCTCCAGCTGATCACTGGACATAAAGCTGATAACCCATGGGGGACGCGCCCGCCACTCCGAGTTCCTCACGGAAGCTCCTGAGGGGGCAGTCTGCCTTCAGCTCCTGCCCGAGGGCGCGTCTTGGGGAGGCCTGTCCTGAGCCCACACCTGACCCTCCTTGGCCACCTGCGCACAGGCCGGCTGCCGACTGCCCACAGGGCTGCCCTGGCCCCCTCATCTCACCTCCCACAGACCTGCAGGACCGGTTGGTCGGTCGGTCAGTCGGTCGGTCGGGCAGCTGCGGCCTCCATGTGATCCTGTAACTCAAAGCCAAAGCAACCATTGGCAGCCGGTTGGCGGCAGGAGGGGTCTGCTGTGCCGGCCACAAGCTCTGGGGAGGAGGGAGATGAGGGTGAGGTCAGCAAGGGATGGGCTTTGCTTGGCCGGAGGGACGGGTCTGCAGAGTATGCCATGTGGTCTCCCCTGGCTCAGGCGGGCAGGAGGCAACCAGGCACGCCCGGGACTCTCTGAACGTGGAGATCCGTCCCCTACTCTGTCCTTTAAAAGAGGAAGAAATGGCCAGCTGGCGTGGCTCTGAATCAGGAGGTGATGGTCAGGGCACAGGCCGGGGGCTGCAGGCTTGGTCCCCGGTGTGGGGCGTGCAGGAGGCAGCCAATCAATGATTCTCTCTTATCGTTGATGTTTCTATCTCTCTCTCTTCCTGCCTCTCTGAAACCAACAAAAATGCTTTTAAAAAGTGGAAGAAAAAGCAGCTGTAGCAGAACCTCAGTCATGTGAGAGTCTGTGGTCAGAAATCTCAGGAAGTTGGGTCCCTGCCTGTGGCTCTGACTCTGGGGCCAGCTCCTGGGTTCTCTCTGACGGGAGGACGGTGAGCTTGGGTTTGTGACACCTCTCCTGGATCCATCCTGGCCCACCTCCCTCCTCCCTCCTGCAGGGCCCCTCCCCCCTCAGGGGCCAGGTGGCTGGTCACCTCCTCCAGGAAGCGCCCTCCCCCCCCAACCCCTCTGGCCGCACTCACTGTTTGCTGGAGGTGGACTGGTCTGTTGAGTGGAGTCCCAGCGAGAGAGTTAGTGCCTCCAGCCGGAGCGTCTCCTGCTTGGAGGCTCTCCCTCCCAAACACCCCATCTCCTGCGGGGGAGCTGGGGGGCTGGCCTTGGGCAGGCCCCCACATGCAGGTGTTTCCTGCGAAGCAGCGTGCATTCAGGCGGAGGTGCCTTCTGGGCTGTCTTCTATCCCCAGCCCAGTGCCCCACCACCGTCTCTTCCCCTGGGCCGTCCACAGCTCTTCCCACCCTGCCTCCTTCCCCATCCACCTGGACACCAAGGGTCGCTCCAAACGTGCTTCCCTTCCCGGCCTGTCCATGCACCGGGGGCCAGGGCCACTGGCTCCGCCGTCCCAGCGCCTCTTCCAGCTTCCATGGTCCAGCCATGCCTGGCGCCCGCCTGCCTCACAGCGCACCTCCCCGACAGCACTCTGGCCTCTCCTGGTGGGGTCAGTCCGGCAGGGCCCATCATCCTGCAGCTCTGGGCAGGCTGTTGGCCCCCTTCTGCCTGTAGGACATGCCTGCAAGGAGAGCGCTGTCCACCGTCCAGGCGCGCTGTCTGACCCTCCGCCTGGCAGCCTTCCTCGGGTGACCAGGAGAAGACCCTGGCCATCACGGGACTGCTGGACACTTACTCAGGCCGGCCAGCCCAGGAAGGAGGGGCCGCGGTGCCTGTGGTGCCCGCCCCTGGGCTGACGCCAGCCTGTGCCCTGCAGCTGTGGCTCAGCTTCGCGCCCGTGGCAGACACCATCGCCCAGCACTTCCTCCTGTCCACCGAGCAGGTCAACTGGCTCTCACTGGTCTACCTGGTGGTGGCCATCCCATCCGGCCTGGTGGCCATCTGGATTCTGGACTCAGTGGGGCTCCGCTGGGCCGTGAGTTAGACCCATATCAGGGCTGCTATGGGGTGGAGGGGCCCCAAGGGCTGGGAGGCCGTTTCGCCCCCCAGACCAGAGTCCCCAGCAGAGCTCCTGACTGCTCCCTGCAGACCATCCTGTGTGCGTGGCTGAACTTTGCCGGGAGCGTGCTCCGTAGTCTGCCCTCCATGATGCTTTGGATCCAGGCCCCGTTTGCCTTCCTCTTGGGTGGCCAGAGCCTCTGTGCCCTGGCCCAGACCCTGGTCATCTTCTCTCCGGCCAAGCTGGCTGCCTTGTGGTTTCCTGAGCACCAGCGGGCCACGGCCAACATGGTCGGCACCATGGGTGAGTTGAGGGGTGAGGCCCATGTCTCCTCTGGCTCAGTGAACGGATCCTGGCCCCTCTGCACTCCCAGGTCTTGGAGACGGAGGGCGCCCCTGTGGGCTGGGGCCCAGGCCAGGCCACAGTTGACCTGACGTGTGTCTCTGTCCATCCATCCAGCAAACCCCCTGGGCATCCTCCTGGCCAACGTGTTGTCTCCTGCTCTGGTGAAGAAGGAGGATGACATCCCCATAATGGTGAGGGGGCTCATGGGGTGCACCCACACACGTGTGTATGTGTGTGCTATGCATGCATGGGTATGTTTGTGTGGTATGCACGCACGTGTGTATGTGGTGTGCATGCACACGCACGTATATTTGTGTGGTGTGTGTATATGTGTGGTGCTCACACGTGTGTGCATGTACACACGTACATTTATGTGGTGTGTGCACACACGTGTGTGTTTGTGTGGTGCACACATGCACATTTGTGTGTGTGTGTGTGTGATGTGTTTATTTGTGATGTGTGCGTGCATGAGTGTTTGGCTCTCGTGTGCACAAGTGTGTCCACACGTCTTTGAGAGTGTGCACCTGCCCCACCTGGTAGCCACAGGGGGCAGTGCACTCAGAGCAACACTGCCAGCGCTGCGGGTGTGGGGCAGCTGGACGGGTAGGCCCCCCAGCCTGGGCTCACCCTTGCCCACACCACCCAGGGAGCTGGGTGAGGTGGCATGGAGCCCAAGCGGCACGCCCGAGGGGTCTGTGCAGTGCATGTGTCTTCAGGGCCTGTGTGTACCTGCACACACGTGTACCTGCATACACATGTGCTGCGTGCACTCCCCTCCCCAGCTGGGCGTCTACATCATCCCTGCCGGCCTCGCCTGCCTGCTGGCCACCGCCTGCCTCTGGGAGAGCGTGCCCCCCACCCCGCCTTCCGCGGGGGCTGCCCACTCCAACTCAGAGAAGTTCCTGGACGGGCTGAAGCTGGTTGGTTTTGTGGGCTCCGGGGCAGGGAGAGGCCAGGGTGGGGGCCGGGAGAGGGTGGGCTGGGCTCCTGGCTGAGCGGCCCTGCCCTCAGCTCGTGAGGAACAAGGCCTACGTCGTCCTGGCCGTGTGCTTCGGGGGTGGCGTCGGCATCTTCTCCAGCTTCTCGGCCCTCCTGGAGCAGGTCCTCTGTGTGAACGGCTACTCCAACGTGAGTGTCCGCCCTGCCGGGGTGGGGGGCCCACGCAAGGACGGGGCTTTGGGAACCTGTCACCCCAAGGGCTGTTTGCCTCTGCGGCTCCCGCATGTGGCCGTGGAGTGACCTCCCCAGCCCTGGTTTCCGATTCCGGGCAGGGACCTCCTGTGGTGGGCACTATTGAGATGCTGTGAGTGAGGCACGGTCACCGGCAGTGGGCTGGGGCTCTGGGGCCGTGGGGCCGTGGAAGAGGGGACTGTGGGGGTTGGGGTGGGGCCGTGTGGGGGCGTGCACAGCCGGTGGTGCAGGGGGCCTCAGCACGGCTCAGGGACCCGCCGTGGGCTCCCTGGGGAGGCGCCTGTCCTGAGGGGGCCTGATGCCGGTGCCTGGCCTCTTCTCCAGGAGTTCGCAGGCCTCTGCGGGGCCCTCTTCATCGTGTTTGGGATCCTGGGGGCGCTGGCTCTCGGCCTGTATGTGGACCGGACCAAGCGCTTCACAGAAGCCATCAAGATTGGCTTCTGCCTGACCTCTTTGGCCTGTGTGGCCTTTGCCCTGGTGAGTGTCCCTGCAGCCAAGACCACCCCACGGGGAGAATGGGTGCTCCTGGCGTGGGCAGCTGGCAGCCCAACCAGACAGGCATCTAGGCCCTGCCCGCAGGGCACAGCCTACTCGGCCAGCTGGAGCCCGTGCGGGCCTGCCAGGCCGGCGTCCAGGGCTGCGGTGTCTGACTGCGCCTCCCACGTGCTTGCTGCCCAGGTGTCCCAGCTGCGGGGACAGACAGTCGCGCTGGCCACCGTCTCCTCCCTGCTCGGGCTCTTTGGCTTCTCGGTGGCACCCATTGCCATGGAGCTAGCCGTGGAGTGCTCCTTCCCCGTGGGTGAGGGTGCGGCCGCAGGCCTGGTCTTCGTGGTGGGGTGAGTATGTGCCTGCTGTGTGCAGGCCTGGGCTGAGGCCACACTGACAGGGGCCTCTGTCACTGTGGGGGCGGGGAGCTGTGTCGGGCAGGGCTGAGGGCCTTGTGGCTGTCCAGGCAGGCCGAGGGGGTGCTCATCATGATGCTGCTGACTGCCCTGACCGTGCGCCGCCCGGACCCCTCCTTCTCTACCTGCCAGAGCGGGCTGGACCCCCTGGACTGGAAGGGTGAGTGTCTCAGCCCACGGGAGCCCCTGTAACGCAGGCGAAGAGGGCAGGGCCTGGGCCTCCACCTGCGCCAGCCCTGGGGACCTCCCTCCGTGGGCCCTTTTGCTGTCCATGGTGGGTGGGTGCTGGGCACCCACTGGGCAGGGGCAGGATGGGGTCAGAGGGCAATAGGCAGAACTCAGCTCAGCATGATGGGAGCAGCCCTGTACCCGGTGTCAGATCAGGAAGCCCTAGCCGGTGTGGCTCAGTGGATAGAGCGTTGGCCTGCAGACCGAAGGGCCTCAGATTCAATTCCGGTCAAGGGCACAGTCTCCTCTCCGATCAGGGTGCAGGGTGCGTGCAGGAAGCAACCAATCGATGTGTTTCTTCTTACATCGATGTCTCTGTCTCTCCCTCTCTCTTCCACTCTCCCTAAAGATCAATGGGAAATACCCTCAGGTGAGGGTTAAAATGAGATCAGGAAAAGAAAAAGAGATAAGGGAGAAGGCGGGAGGCAGAGAGAGAGGAGAGACACAGAGACAGACAGAGAGACAGAGTGCAGATGGCACAGGAAGGTGGGGTGTTGCATCCGGGCCCCGAGACCGTGCCAGCGACAGCGCCTGTGACCTGCTCTTGGGGCAGGGGGGCCGGGACGGGCTCTGACCCTGGTCACTGTGGTCATGGTCAGTGGGGTCAGCTGGGCTCTGCTGGCTACATGGCCAGGCCTCAGGCCGACTGCTGTGTCCCCCCAGTGTCCATGCTGACGATGGCTGGCCTGTGTACTCTCCTGAGTTGCTGCCTGGTACTCCTCTTCCACACCCCCTACCGGCGCCTGCAGGCCGAGGCCCGCTCGAAGACCTCCCTCCAGGACCTCAGGAGCCCGGCTGTGGACCATGCACCCCTCCAGCAGTCCCTCCCCCCGGCCCCGCTGGGGCACCCCCAGGACTCTGGCAGGGACACTGCAGGGGTGGCTCATTCCTAGAGCTCCCTGGACGTGCAGGGGCTGAGAGGCAGCCTGGGGAGGGGAGGAGCCGGGAGAGGCGGCCGGCAGGTCCTGCAGGGGCACGGGACTGCAGCAGGCACAGTACAGGTGCAGTGCAGGGGGCACGGCTCATGGGGAGTTGGACGGGTTGTGGGTCCTGAGGGCCCCCAGATGTTAAAGTCTGGAGTGCACAGGGGTGGCGAGGGCCTTCCTTGAAGGAACCCATCCCAGAGCCTCTCCCAGCCTCCATTACCGAGTGACCAGACACCCCGCCTCATGTTGACAGGGGTGGCCTGGGCTGATGGGTGGTCCAGGCTGTTCTGGGGGGGCCAATGCCCCCCAGGCCCTCCTGACCAGGTGGACATGTCCCCTCCCCACAGACACTTGCAGGCAGGTTGATGGGTTCAGGTTTATTGAACTGGCCACACCAGTGGGGGTGGGGTGGGGGCACCCCTCACTCCTCCTTCTCCTCCCCATGGGTGAGCACATAGCTCAGCGCCTTGTAGTCCAGGTTGCCTGCAGCGTCGATCTTTGCAAATTGCAACATCTGGTCGACCTGTGGGCAGGGTGGTGGATGTCAGGCCCTGCAGGAGGGCAGAGCAAGGGGGTCCCAAGGGGTGCAGCCCGAGGGTGACAGGTCCCCACCTCCAACCTGCTCTGGGCTTGTTTCTGTGCTTGTGGGAGTGAGGGAGGCTGGGGCTCAGCCGCTGGGTGTCCCATCCACACCAGCCCTCCAGCCTCTCAGGGCCAGGGCCCACCCCCAGCCAAGCCCTGGGGACCCCAGGGCTGTGGGGGAGGAGGGGTGGGGCCCAGGGCCAGACCTCTTCTGTAGTCATCTTGTCCGCCTGGGACATGAGCAGCCGCTTGATGCTGAGGACAAGGAGGGAGGCACCGGGTTAGGCTGCTCTGAAGAAAGGGTCAGCCCTGGCCGGTGTGTCTCATGGATAGAGTCAGCCTGCCGCCTGAAGGGCCCTGGGTTCAATCCCGGTCAAGGGCACATGCTGGGTTTGCGGGCTTGATCCCCGTGCAGGAGGCAGCCCGTCAATGACTCTCTCATCATTGATGTTTCTCTCTCTCCCTCCCTCTCCCTTCCTCTCTGACATCAATAAAAATATATTTAAAAAAAAGAGAAAGGGTCAGCACCGGACAGCTGAACAGTGAGGGGAGCTGTGATGGGGACAGAGACTGGGGGCCATGGGAGGCAAATGCCAGGCACCCAGACCAGCCTGTTCCCAGGGCTTGGCCCACGGAGCCCCAGACCCAGTGCCGGGCGTGTTTACCCTCGGTTGCCGTGGAGGACTCAGGACCTTGGGGAAGCTGGTGCTGTGGGGCGGGGTGGGGTGGGCTCGGTGCCCCTCAGACCCTGCGGCCACACTCACTAGTCCTTGTTGATGCTGCCTTTGCCCTCGGGGTCCAGCATCTTGAAGGCATTCAGGATGGTCTCCTCGGCATCCGTACCTGCCACAGAGGCTCCGGTCCTGCTCCACCCTGGCCCCCCACTCTGCCCTCCGCCCGAGGGCCCCTGCTCCCGACAGCCTGGGGCATGGGCAGCTCCTCCCCTGGGGGCTCCTCTGGCCCTCAGGGCCCGCCTAGGCCCAGAGCCTGGGCAGCACTCAGTGAGGGGACAGGGGCCACCAGTGGCCAGCAGGAGGCAGGGCTAAGGCTGAGGGTGGAGCTCCCAGCTGGGGGGGGGGGGGGCGGGTGAAGGGATAGGGAAGATGTGGGGGCCACACATGTGGGTCCCAGAATGCCGGCTTCTGGCTGTTGCAAGGGATCTGATTTCATGTGCAATGTCTGGATTTCTGAATAAACTGCCGCACTGGCGACGGCCCGAGGCTCACCAGTAAGCTTCTCCCCGAACATGTTGAGGAAGGTGGTGAAGTTGATGGGCCCCGAGGCCTCCTGCAGCATGGCATCCAGCTCCTCGTCCTTCACATTGGTCTTGCCTGTGCAAACATGAGGTCACGGGGGCAGCCCCGGCCTTGCTGATGCATGCACTGTCCCCCCTGGCAGGTGCCCGTGGGGCTGCCCACCTCCCTTGTCCTCCCGGTGACCCCAGGACAAAGTGGGGAGGGAGGCCAGCAAATGGGGGGGACTTCTGGCCCGGGCTGGTGGGTGCAGGTTCTGCATGTTAGAACCCTGAACCCTGAACCTAGGAAGGTGGGCTGCTGAGGAGGCGGGGAGGCCCATGGTGCCGGGAAGGCCTGTGACCTCACCTGGGCATGAGGGGACCCAGGGGAAGGCAGGTGTGGGAATCCCTGCAGGTAGAACAGCCCGCCCTCCCTGGGCTGCGGGCAGGACGCCTCAGGCTGGGAAAAGTGTGTCCCCCGATGGGGAGGGCGGGGAGCAGGACTTGCCTCTAGCTCTCACCCCGTCCTGGGCAGTGGTGTCCCTCCCTGGACGCGACCCCCCTTGGCTGTCTGCCTCCCTGTGCCCTGCAACACCCCTGCCAGCCCTTGCAATGCAAAGGGAAATTTCTCTGCAGCCTGGCCCCCCTGCTTGCAGCCTGTAGGTGTCAGACGAGACGTGAAGGCTGAGGGCCGGGGGCTGGGGTGGAGCTCTGCCTGGCACCCACCCAGGGAGGCGTAGGTGTCCTTCAGGTCCTCCTTGTCGATGAATCCGTCTCGGTTCTGATCCATCAGTGTGAAGGCCTGGAAGGAGGCTGCCCAGTGAGGCCCGGCGCCCACTCTGACTGCCCTGGGCAAGGCCCCCACGGGGTCTCCTGGCCACCTGCAGCCCCTGGGTAGGAGCTGGGGGGGGGTGGGGGGGTTCTCCTACAGGAGCAGAGCCTCACCTCCTTGAACTCCTGGATCTGCGTCTGCTCAAAGTTGGAGAAGACGTTGGAGGACGCCCTCTGCGCCCGGAGGGCCCCCCCCTCCTTCTTCTTGGTCTTCCTGCTGGCCTGAACGAGAACACAGGCTGAGGCTCTGGGCCAGGCCTCTGGGGGCTTAATGCAGAGGAATGCGGACCAGACCGTGGTGGCCGGAGGCTGGGTCCACAGGCTGGGCAACTTCAGGTGCTGGTGAGCATGGGAGCCCCGAGAAGGCTCACCTTGAACTTGGCCCTGCTCCATCTACAGTCCAGAGCCAGTGGACTGACTGTGCAGGTGGCCAGCAGTAGATGGGTTTGCTCTGGGTACCCCACCATGGCGACTGCCAAGACCCGTCTTCCAGCCCCAGACTGTTACTGGGCAGCCACAGGGCACGGGTCCCCCCATGCCCAGCCGCCAATCCTGTGCACACACTCACCTTGTGTGCACAGCCTCACACGGTCACACTCGAGAGAGCTCGTGTGCACCCCTGCCCAGCTGCCTGCCTGTGCACACTCACCATGCCAGGTCCGCCGGTGCGATGGTCTGTGCCCTCCCTGTCGGGTCGTCCGTCTTAAGCTCCTGCCCACTCCCCCAGGACAGCTCGCACTCGGCCTGTCACTCCCTATAAGGACAGGCTTGGGCCCCCCGGGGACCGGACAACTGCCGAGTGAGCTTGGCAGTCAGCAGTGACTCGGATGCCCCCTCCTGCCCCGCCCAGCAGGGCCCCAGCCTCCCAGGCCCCTCCCGACAACTCCCGCCAGGAGCCCCGCTATCCTGTGCACTTCCCGGGTCCCTGTATGTGGACCCAGTGCCGGTCACCACGCATCTCCCACATATAGTTCGCGTGCCCTCACTTCCCTGCCTTAGCGGCAGAGAGGTGGCAGGTGCTGGAGCCACCACTGCTGTCCCCACCTTGGGTTCACAGAGGAGAGGGAGGGCTAGGTGGGCGGCTGGGCCAGCACTTACCTGGTCTTCCCACATGCCAGGGCCGTGGGTGCCCATTAGCATAAAGTCAGAGGCTGATGTCCTGGCCCCCAGCGGGGCAGCAGTTGCAGCCCTGGGTGTGCAGGGACGAGGGCATTGCGGGGTCTGTGCAGCCCAATAGCTGGGTGGGTGTTCCTGGCACCTCTCTGAACCCTGCCTCCGCTGCAGCTGTAGCAGGGCACCCGGAGCGAAGGTGGGACCACAGGCACCCGAGGAACCAGGGGAGGCGCGGCCCACCCGCAGGGATGGGGGGGCTTCAGGGGCTCTGCCCAGAGGACACCAGGGGATGTGGGAGACGTGGGCCTGGGCTGCACCTCAAACAGGGGCTCCACCGTCCCCAGCTGGGTGGGGTTGGCTGGGCCTGGAGGGACCCCAGGCTGGGCTGCAGGAGTGGGGAGGGCCACACTCAGGGGGGAGGCATCTGAATTCTGTGCTCACAGGCCCAGCAGGGGAGGCAGTGGGCCAGCAGAGCCCCCGGGGATGCTCCGGGGCCGGCCAGGCTCTGAGCACAGCACTAAAGATAGCCTTGCAGCCTGGTTCCCGGGAGGATCTCGGGATCCGGCATGGACAGCTGGCCCTGACAGGTGCAGGGATGCAGCGGTCCATCCTGGTGTCTTGAGCCAGGTGGGACCCCCACCACCCACCCCAAGAAAGGCCCTGGCCAAGGTAGGTGTACGGGCTCCGGGGTCTGCCCTGGGGGTGCCCGTGTGCCTCTGGGGCACCGCCCCACCCAGCAGGAGCGCTGGTGTGTGGCCCCACCTGCTCTCTGCCCCACCTTCACCCCACACTTATTTTTGACTCTGGAGGCAGGAGTTGCTGAGGAGCCTGGTTTATTTTAAAATCAGGAAGGGTGAAGACGGTTGTCACCTGAGGTCACCGCCCAACTGCTCCGGGGCAAGAACGCATGTGCTTGAGTGTGGGCACTAGGTGGGCACGGCCTGTGGGTACAGGGTACAGGGAGTTTATCCTGTACCTTGTGGGGTCCGCGAGCCCTGAGGGTGGAGGCCTGCACCCAGGAGAGGGCCTGTAGGACCCGCCTCCAGCCTCCCCAGCCTGGGAAAAGCACAGGGACTTTCCAGCCGGGACACCCCGGCCAGGACTGCAGAGAAGGCGGCTGAGGGAATGCCGGGCCCTGGAAGGGGTCCCTCCCCGCCTCCCTCCCAGATGCACTGATTAGATTTACTCCTGTCTGAGCCTCGTGCCCCGCATTCCCTTCCCTTTAGCTGCAGTTCAGGTCGACCCTCCTGGCCCCAAACCCTGGCTCTCAGGGAGCTTCTCCCAAAGGCGCGGGGTGAGGCAGCAGAATGCTCGGGTGGGGAGTCCCCCGGGGCGGGCCAGCCAGTTGCCTTGGGAACCATGCGCCAGCACGGGAGTGGGAGGGTGGGTGTGGGAGCTGCGCAGCCCCTTGCACACCTGGGTCTGCCTGGCGGTGTTCTCAGAGGCGCTGCCCACAAAGCTGGGGAAACAGGGCTGCTCCGAGGGGCGCGGGGGCGCAGCGGGAGGGGAAGGGACCCCGCGGGGGTGACCGTGGCTTCCGCCCAGAGGCCCCTAAGGCCCAGGTTCAGGTGGACCTTGGACTGCAGGTCCCGAGGGCAGGAGCGGGGAGACCCAGAGAGCGGGCCCTGCAGGGGGACTCCTACCGGGAGCCTGGCCCGGGGGTGGTGGGGAGGCACCCGCGCAGGCTGGACGCTGGAAGGGGCCCCGAGGCCACGGTGCGGGGCTCAGCCACCGCTTCCTCAGCCACCTACCCGGGCGGCCAGGGGACGCGCAGTCCCGGACCGCCCCACCCGGCCGCCCAGATTTTCTGGAACAAACATCAGCTCCAAACGACCTGCGGTGGAGGAGAGAGGCCCAGGGGGTGGTGCAGGGGAGTGGCTGACCGCACTTTGTGAGCCTGACTTCACACTTAATTTCGGACCCACGGCGTGCGGGCCTCCACGTGCGCTCGCGGAGCCCGAGGGTCAGGGATGCGAGCTGCTCACTCACTGGGTCCCGCGCAGTCGCCCGCCCCGCTCACCGCCCGCCATCGCGCACGCGCAGCCCCCTCGCAGCCCGGACCCCGTGCGCGCCCTGTGACGTCACACGCACACCCTGCGGGCGCGCACCGCTCCTTCTGGCCGCCAAGGGGCGCCGCGCTCGCTTGTCGCCGACGGCGCGTGCGCGGGCTCCCGTACACTTTTGCGGCTTCACGGTTTTCCGGGGCCTTGTGACGTCTGTCCGCCCCGGATTGTGTTTCCGGTGCGAGGGTCACGGACAAGATGGTGCCGCCGGTGCAGGTTTCTCCGCTCATCAAGGTGAACTAGGGTTCGCAGCCGCCTCCCGGCGTTCGGCTCTGCGTGGGCCCCGCGGTGCGACTTCGCCCGCCTCCCCCCGCACCCCCAACCCCGTGGTGCGACCCGGTCCCCCACCCTCACCCCGCACCCCGGCCCCTCCCGCCGCCTCTGACCGCCCTCTCCCCGCAGCTCTGCCGCTACTCCGCCCTGTTTCTCGGCGTGACCTACGGAGCCAAGCGCCACAGTGAGTGACGGGGCTGCCCCCATTCCCGCATGCCGACCCGTAAACCCGGCCCCGGCCCCCCCCCGGGGCCTGGAAACCGGGGTGTTTGGAAACCTGGGGGTGGGGGGGGAGAGTCCTGGAAACCGGGGAGTAGGGGTCTGGGAACCGGGGGACCTGGAAACGGGGGGACCTGGAAACGGGGGGGGGGAGTCTGGAAACACGGAAGGCTTGGAAACCTGGGGGGGGGGCCTGGAACCCGGGGTGTCTGGGAAGGGGGGGCTGGAAACGGGGAGGGGTCTGAGAACTCGGGGGGCCTGGAACCCGGGGTGTCTGGGAAGGGGGGCCTGGAAACGGGGGGCGGTCTGAGAACTCGGGGGGCTGGAAACGGGGGTGGTTGACAGCTGGGCGGGCGAGAGCTGCGGTCGGAGTCCCGGCGCGGGGCAGTGGGACCCTGCCGCCCGCTCGGGGCGGGGCGCTCTGCTGAGGGGTGACCTGCAGGCCTTGCCGGGCGTGGAGGCGAAGGAGAGTGAGAAGCAGGCACACGGGGTTCACAGCGCCCCGGAGGGGAGCACTGGCCGCTTGGAGGAGCGTGTCCGTGAGGAAGCTCACGGGCAGGGCCTCCCGTCCCCCGCCCCCGGCAGGTTACCTGAAGCCTCGGGCCGAAGAGGAGAGGAGACTGGCCGCCGAGGAGAAGAAGAGGCAGGATGAGCTGAAACGGATCGAGAGAGAACTGGCAGAAGGTACTGGGGTCTGAAGCTTACAGATGTGCCCCCGCCCAGATTTTCTGGAGCAAACACAGCTCCAAGCGACCTGGGGTGGAGGAGAGGGGCCCGGGGGTGGCCCAGGGGAGTGGCGACCCGCCTTAGGCGAGGCCACAGGACCTGGATGCACAGGGGGCCCTCTGACATGCAGAGCGGAGGCCACCGGGGGCCGGGGGCCGGCGTTGAAGCCGAGCCCAGTCAGGCTCCACGGGAGCCGGATGTGGAGTGCTGAACACCCAGAAGCCGAGGTGCTCCTTGTGAGTTGCGTGGACAGGCAGTAACGCGCGTTCTCCTTCTCTCCCAGCCCGTGAGGACAGCATACTGAAGTGAGCGGCCTCTCGGAGCAGTGCCATGAATAAAGCTCTTGCTGTGTGATGCCCTGGCTCTCCTTGAGTCCTCAGTGTGCGTGTGGTGGGGGCGGGAGGGGCTTCAGAAGTGTCCCCCACCAGGGGCTGCTGCGTGAGAGGCCACACGTTGGGACAATGGCTGCCCTTCCTGTGCTCTGTGGGCCTGAGCACCGTCACCTGGCGGGGTTGGGGGGTGCTGGGATCCCAGGAGCCTCAGGGCTGGATCCACTCTACCTGAGACGCCTGTGGCCGCCTGCGGAAATACCAAAGGCACCCAGGGCTGGGAGCTGAAGATTTGGTGGGGAGTTGAGAGAGTCGAGTGGGAGAGGTCAAAGGTGTGGAAGTGGGTGGAGTCTCAGTTGGGGGAGAAGGAAGAAAACACCAGTTGGATGCGAGTAAAAGGGACCCAAGGCATAAGGAAAGAGACCGGAAGGGGTGCTGGGAGCATCAGGGGAGGCAAAGAAGAGCACTGATGGTGGCGTCCTCCCCTGAGGCCCCGGAAGGGCCCGTTGGGCCCGGCAGCTGAAGGTCAGGGTACCTCTTTGGAATTGAGACGGTGTTTGGTGTGAAGTCGTTCAGGTTGCTGGCTCATTCCTCCCCCGTCCCCCCAACTTGGCCACCTCAGGTCCCTCCGCCTGCCCATCCGAGCTTTAACTCGGCCACAATGGCCATGCTGGAGCCCCAGGGACTTGGCCATTGCTCCCTAGTCCCTGGCATGACAGCATTCCCTTGTCACCCCCGACTGGCTCTGGCTTCAGTCTCAGAACTGGCTGGGGAGTGATGCAGGTACACTCAGCTTCCCGGAAATGCCAGGGCTACGGTCCTGGGTGCCTGTTTGTCAAGGGACAGCCAGTCACAAGTAGCACTGTTCTGCTCTGCCTCAGGAGGTGAGGCCGGGACTAGCTGGATACCTGGGCAAGTTAGCTCTCGGGGAGATTGGATTTGGTTTAGTGAGCTCTTCCGGGCCCTTCTGCTTTGTCAGTTTATGGTCTGTTGGCACATGCACATTAGAAGCCACATTCTTCAACCTGGAGGTGGAGAGCTGCATTCAGAACACACGGCCCCTCGTGGCTGCTTGAGCTGAGTGGTCCTCCCCCGCCTGGGAAGCACCACCAAACCGGCCTGCAAGCCCAGTGTTCAGGCTTCCAAGCCACAGCCCATCCTCTCCTTGCTTTCTGCTCTGGCCCAGCTGGGTTCTCTGAGCTTCGAAGAGGTGCATCTCTCTGGAGGGAAAAGGCTGCTTGGGGTCCCCAAAATGAAAGGAAATCACATTGGGGGCTCTCAAGGAGAAAGGAATCCTATATAATAAAGAGATAAATGCAAATGGACCCTCACACCCTTGCACAAAATGGCCGCCCCCATGTGGTACAAGATGGCCAGCAGGGAGGGCAAGTTGGGAGCAACCAGGCCTGCAGGGGAGGGCAGTTGGGCGGGGGGACCAGGCCTGCAGGGAGGGCAGTTGTGGGAGCAACCAGGCCTGCAGGGGAGGGCAGTTGGGGGGGGGACCAGGCCTGCAGGGGAGGGCAGTTGGGGGGGGGACCAGGCCTGCAGGGAGGGCAGTTGTGGGAGCAACCAGGCCTGCAGGGGAGGGCAGTTGGGGGGGGGGACCAGGCCTGCAGGGGAGGGCAGTTGGGGGGGGGGGACCAGGCCTGCAGGGAGGGCAGTTGGGGGGGGACCAGGCCTGCAGGGGAGGGCAGTTGGGGGGGGGGGAACCAGGCCTGCAGGGGAGGGCAGTTGGGGGGGGGGACCAGGCCTGCAGGGAGGGCAGTTGGGGGGGGACCAGGCCTGCAGGGGAGGGCAGTTAGGCATCGATTAGGCTGGCAGGGGAGTGGTTAGGGGGCGATCAGGCTAGCAGGCAGGCGAGTGGTTGGGAGCCAGCAGTCCCAGATTGTGAGAGAGATGTCTGAGGGGTCCCAGATTGGAGAGGGTGCAGGTTGGAATGAGGGACCCCCCCCCCCCCAGTGCATAAGTTTCATGCACTGGGCTTCTAGTATCAGTATAAGAAAGGGAAAGCATTTCAAATCAAGAAGCAAAACAGCTTGAAAATTAAATGGCACCAGAAGATGGCAAAAAAAAAAAGAATGGTCATCCAGCACAGATGTGTGTGTGGGGATCACAGGAACTCTGTCGGGCATCCAGGTGGGCTCCCCTAAGGGTGCCGTTTGTAATGGAGACACAGTGGAACCGTCAGCCCTCTGAGCTGGCCCAGGCCCTGGACACAGGGTGGGGGCTTACAGTGCAAAGGTGGGGGTGGGGCTGATGCCCTCAGGTGAGACGAATCTCCAGCTCTTCTGTGACACCCAGGGAGGGGCTGTAGCCCGAGGACAGGACAGGGCTGGGCCCATACCGAGGGGAGAGCCAGGCTCAGCTCCTCGCCCATTTCGTTATAAAACGAGTCCACGTGCACGTGGAAGAGAATGGGGAGCAGCACCCCAACACCTCCAGGCCCTGGTTTTGGTTAAGGGAGGCCCGTGAGGTCGGTGAGACAGTACCGATTCCTCCAGGCCCTGGTTTTGGTTAAGGAGGCCCCTGTGAGGTCGGTGACACAGTGCCGAGCTCCTCTAGGCCCTGGAGGAGCCCAGCCCCAGGAACAGGGACAGGTCAGCCACCAGGTGCCTCTGCCCCCCAAGATGGAAACGGAAATGCCCCTCCCTCTGAGGCCTGGCTGTGTGGCCTGCCCAGCCCACCCCGCCCCATCCCTGGGAGGAAGCACCTGGTGCCATCAGAACTGGCGTACAACTGGCCTGTACCCCAGCTGATGGAGTTTCCCGGGGAGTGGTGTCACCCGGTGTCAGGAACAGATGCTGGGAGCTCACATCAGGAGTTAAAAGTCCTTAATTTCTGCCAGATAAGTAGCACCCCTCTCACCTGTGTCCTTGCTTCCCAGTTTGGGGGTGACTGCCTTCTTCCTGGGCAGGTGTGGTGCTGCGGCAAGGGGCCCCCCAGCTGCAGGGGAGGAGCCTGGGCAGCCGGGGCGCTGGGAGACCGACCTGCCCGACCTCGTCCCTCAGCAGCAACACACACGGCCTTTATTCTGGGTTCTTTCTGCACTGCTCACGCGGGTCTGATTGCGCTCTACTCACGGCCTCTCCTCTCTGCCAGAATTTTCCAGTTGGTCCTATACAATGTGCCCTCGGCCATACTTTCCACCACAGAAAAAAGGAGCAAATGCTTTCATTTATTCTACAGTTCTGGCCACACATTGTTTCTTAAACCAGCTGGGAGGCAGCGTCTCTGTGTCCACATCAGCACAGGTGCAGACTTCTCCCCAGCGCCCCGACACGGTCAGACTCCCAGGGTCTCCAGTGTGACCACGTGTCAAAGGCGATGGTGTACGTGTAGGGCAGGAGACACTGTTATTTGTCGTTGGCTTCAGTTGATAAAAACACAAACCTTAAAAAAAATTCAGAGTCCAGAATCGTCTCAGGCTTCCTGACCTCTTGTACCAAGTTTAGAGGCAGAGTCCGCGTGGGCATGCAGGACGTGGAAGCCCTGAGACACCGAGTGGTGCCTCACAGGAGGCAGCAGGTCGAGGACTTGGGTGCTGGGCCACCATTGCAAATTTCTGTGCCCCCTGCAAGAAGGCGAGAAGGTGAGGGAGGGCCACGCATGCTGCAGCCGGGCCCCTCCCGGCGGCCTGCATGCCCGCTACCGGCCCTGTGGGAGGGGCAGAGCCTTTGTGGTCAGCTACACTGGTTACTGGGGCTCACCTGTCTTAGCCCAGCCCGGTGACACTCAGCCCTGGCCTCCCACCGCCCTGACGCGGTCTTGGCTCCCTCCCCGGAGCAGGGAGTCGCAGGGAATGGCAACAAAAGCCCGGAGCCGAGTGGCCGAGCACAGGTGGCCACAAGGCCCTGCGGCCCCAGAGTCCAGCCGGACCAGCTGAGCCACTCCAGTGCAGGGCCACAGGCCAACGACTGTGGACACGGCCCAGGGAGTCGTGCACACGGCTCCCAGCGCTTCCTTTCCTGTGTGTGCGCCTGTGAGCATGTGCAGGCGTGCGTGTGTAGGTGTGTGTGCGTGCATGTGAGCGCGTGTGCGTGGGGGGCACGGGGGTACAGGTGGGTTTTCTGAGTTACTCGGAGGGGACTGCTCTTTGAAGGAAAGGCCTGTGAAGAGTTGGTGCTATTCCAGTGGGCTGCCCCCCTTCATAAAGGAAGTACCACTCCACAATCACTTCCTGGGAGGAAACAAGAGTCCCCACGAGGACCAGGAGGAGGGAGCCCTTTAGTCCGGGCTGTGAGTTCCTGAGTCAGCAGGTCCCACCCGCTGACGTGGTCGGGCCTCCTGGTGGATGGGCCTCCCCTGTGGCCGTCTCTGCAGCGAGGGGCCCAGGGACACCTGCCGCTCCTCTCAGCTCACTCCGTTGTTTCTGTCTCTTCACTCGCCCTGACTCTGGTTACCTGGGGCCCGCCCTGCACCACGGGGCCCGACCTTTCTTGGCCACGGTCCTCTCCTCCTGCTGCTGCTGCTCCTCCAGGGCCCGCACTCGCTCCTCGTGCTCATCGGCCAGTGCCTTCCAGTTCTGCCTGTTGTTCTGCAGTCGCTCCAGCATGGGCAGGATCTCCTCGTGGAAGCGGGAGAACTCCTGGAAAGGAACCAGGCATTGTGACCTCCTGGATGGGCGGGAGGGACAGGCCATGACCCGGCCTCCACCTCGGTGTACTCTGAGGAGAGCCCTGAGGCCTGCCTGGTGGGAGGAGGAACGGCCACCGAGATGCCACTTCCCAGCAAAGCCCTGAACAGAGAGAAGGGCTTGGCGTTTGTGTTCGGGAGCTGTGGGCGTGAATGCTTATGACACACGCTGTCATAGCGGGCAAGGACTCCAAGAAAAGAGTAGAAAGTGTCAACTGCAGAGGGGGTGGGGGACTCACAGACATGTGTGTCTTGTGCTCCTTCTCCCATGCCTCATACACACACCACACACAGTGCACACACTACACACAGTGCTCACACATCACACTCAATGCACACACACCACACAGTGCACACACTACACACAGTGCTCACACATCACACACAATGCACACACACCACACAGTGCACACACTACACACAGTGCTCACACATCACACTCAATGCACACACACCACACAGTGCTCACACACCACACACAGTGCACACACTACACACAGTGCTCACACATCACACACAATGCACACACTACACACACAGTGCACACACTACACACAATGCACACACACCACACACAATGCACACACTACACACAGTGCACACACTACACACAGTGCACACACTACACAGTGCTCACACATCACACACAGTGCACACACTACACACAGTGCACACACTACACACAGTGCTCACACATCACACACAGTGCACACACCACACAGTGCTCACACATCACACACAGTGCACACACTACACACAGTGCACACACTACACACAGTGCTCACACATCACACACAATGCACACACGCCACACAGTGCACACACTACACACAGTGCTCACACATTACACACAATGCACACACGCCACACAGTGCACACACTACACACAGTGCTCACACATCACACACAATGCACACACGCCACACACAGTGCACACACCACACAGTGCTCACACACCACACACAGTGCACACACTACACACACAGTGCACACACCACACAGTGCTCACACATCACACACAATGCACACACTACACACAGTGCACACACTACACATAGTGCTCACACATCACACACAATGCACACACGCCACACACAGTGCACACACCACACAGTGCTCACACACCACACACAGTGCACACACTACACACACAGTGCACACACCACACAGTGCTCACACATCACACACAATGCACACACACCACACACAGTGCACACACTACACATAGTGCTCACACATCACACACAATGCACACACACCACACACAGTGCACACACCACACAGTGCTCACACATCACACACAATGCACACACTACACACAGTGCTCACACATAACACACAGTGCACACACACTACACACAGTGCTCACACATCACACACAATGCACACACTACACACAATGCACACACACCACACACAGTGCACACACCACACAGTGCTCACACATCACACACAATGCACACACTACACACAGTGCTCACACATCACACACAGTGCACACACCACACAGTGCTCACACACCACACACAGTGCACACACCACACAGTGCTCACACATCACACACAATGCACACACCACACAGTGCTCACACATCACACACAATGCACACACTACACACAGTGCTCACACATCACACACAGTGCACACACACTACACACAGTGCTCACACATCACACACAATGCACACACTACACACAATGCACACACACCACACACAGTGCACACACTACACACAGTGCTCACACATCACACACAATGCACACACGCCACACAGTGCACACACGGCACACAGTGCTCACACATCACACACAATGCACACACACCACACACAGTGCACACACTACACACAGTGCTCACACATCACACACAATGCACACACACCACACACAGTGCACACACTACACATAGTGCTCACACATCACACACAATGCACACACACCACACACAGTGCACACACCACACAGTGCTCACACATCACACACAATGCACACACCACACAGTGCTCACACATCACACACAGTGCACACACCACACAGTGCTCACACATCACACACAATGCACACACATCAAAAAATGCATGCACATCACACAGGCATGTGAACACACAAGCTGTGGGCATGCGGGTGCAGTGGGAAGGGATGCGTGGTGAGCTGTGGCCTGTGAGGTCAGGACTGCAGGGCACCTCCTGGTCCCGCCTCCCCCCAGCACGTCAGCTGTGGGGGCAGGAAATGGGGTTGCAGTTGCAGTGGAGAGCAATGTGGCGTCCTGGGGGCTGAGGTGGGAGGGGGATGGTCCAGTCAGAGCTGACTTCACTCGGAACCGGGCAACATCCTCCTTGGAGCGCGGTGCCGGCCCTGCTGCCTGAGTGGCAGGGTGGAAGCCCTGCTGCCTGAGTGGGCATCACAGAAGGGCCGTGCAGTCAGATGCCCCTCTGTCCCTGGCCAGTCCCCTGAGCTGTGACCTGCTGTCACTCGTCGTCATGCAGCACGTGTTTCTGGGCAAAGCACGCCCAGCTCCATGGGGCCACCCCGTGCTCCCGGCTCACAGACTCTGGCGGATGCACCTGCCGTCAGCCCTGAGAACAACGCAGGCCACGGGAGCGCCCCGGGGGGCTGGGGAAGGGACATTGAAGGCGAGGCCTCGAGGTGACTGTGAGGACATCGAGAAGGAGAGAGCCCAGTGGGAATGAGGAGCTGACTGGGCTAGGGAGGGGGGAGGGCCTCAACTTGGGGCGACACTGAAGTTGTTGGATTTTAACTGCAGATGTGAGGAGGGTGGCCGTGGCCCGTGGGCCCTGTGCTGGGCTCACCTTGTACACGAAGGTGCACACGAAGTCGATGAAGCCAACCTGCAGTTTGGGGAGCTCAGCCGCCTTGTTCCGGTCCATCATGGGCTTTGGGGGAAGCAGGGGCACGGTGAGGGGAAGGGGAAGGGGCGGGTGGGCCTGGCACATCCCCAAGCACCAGGACTCACTCAGCCCCACCCACTCGGATGAACGTGTCCATGGAAACGCACGGAGGAAGGTGGAGCCCTGGCCCGGCCCAGCCTGCCGGATAGATGCTGGCCCTTGGCAGGGCAAGCCCAGGATGCCCCACGCGCCTTGGAGCCATCGGGCCCTGGTTCCAGGGCATCCGTATCAACGTCACAGTGCGGCCTGTCCCAGGTCTAGGTCCCCCAGACGCCGCGCCCCCAGAACGGCCCCTTCCAGCTTCCCCCCGGAGCTCTCCATGGTGGCGAGCCAGGACCCCTGAGAGCGACCCCCAGTTCAGGGAGCTGTCCGGGGTGCTGAACCAGGCCGCAGATGCCCTGAGAGCGGCCCATCCAGCTCCCCAGGAGCTGTCCACGGTGCCAACCCGGGAACCCAGACCCCCTGGCACAAGGCCCTGGTAAGCCTAGACCGCTGTCCTCATTGTCCCTCCGGACCCACCAAGCTGCCTCCTGTCAGTCCCTGCTTCACAGTTACCCATGGTCTGGAGCCGGCGTGGGGGGAATGAGCCAGGCAGGGCCCTAGAAGCCGGGCTGGAAAGGACAAACCGGCCTAGTGTCCCCGAGATGCTGCTGTCAGGACGCCTCTCCTCTGTCCGCACCTGCCCAACGCCTCCTCAGGCCTGTGTGCGGACCACGCTTCACCGAGTGGGGTTGGCTTGTGAGCAAACCCTCCCCATCTCTCCCATGTGTGGACCTACTACACTGTCCTGGCTCCTGGTTCTCTCGCAGGTGCATTGCGGTTTCACAGAAGAGTCATGACCCACACTGGTGACCCACAGACCCCGCACCACCCATGTACCGTATGTGGGCCCTGGCTCCAGCAACTCCTCCCTGGCTCGGCACCCTCCTTGGGGCCACGTCTGTCCCTCCTGGGACTTCCTGGGCCGCTGAAGGCCCAGCCGTGTTCACGGTGGAACCTCTGGCCACGATCCACTGCCTGGTTCCACCAGATTCAACCTTACAGCTTCACCCGGATCCCGAGCCACTGGCACCCACACCCCATCTTGTCACATGACCCAGAGTGAGCCCAGGACTTCAGAAATGGCCCACCCTGTCTGCACCGAGCCAGGACCACGCCCCGGCAGAGGTTCTGGAAGCAACACTCACAATGGGCTGCTGATCCAGAACTGTCCTTTCCAAGTCCCCTTGTTCCCAGAACTCCGCTGCCACCAGCAGTGCCACCTGGGGGCACAGACAAGGCAGTCGTTCATCTGGGGGGGGCGGGGGGTTCCGTGGGGTTCAGCGCTGGGAACCCCACACCTGTGAGCACAGGGGCACCTTCCACCCGGTTGCCCTGGGTGCCCGGCCCCAGGGCAGGGCAGTGCCCTGAGCACCGCTTGCAAACCGAGGGTCAGGCTCCCGCAGGCCAACCCCACTGGGAGGGAGGCGTTGCCCCAGGTGATGGCTCACCTTGCTCTGGATCTCCCAGGGCTTGGTGATGGCAGACAGGTCGCAGGCCGTCATCATCATGGCCCTGCGAGCAGAGGGCGCTGGAGGCGTGTCCAGGCTGGCCCCCTCGCCCCCTGCGCCCCTGCGCCCCTGCGCCCTCCTGCCCACGCAGCCTGGGGACTGTGGGGCGCAGGTCCCTCCGGAGAGGCAGCCCGTGCTCCCCACTGCACCCCTGCCCCCGTCCCTCCCCTGCACTGCACGCTGAAGTCAGCCAGCTTGCAGTGCGTGATGATCTGAACCGGCCTCCACCCAGTGGACTGGCAGGCTCCGGGCTGAGCACGTGATCGCCAAAGGCCACGCCGAGGCACTGGCCATGGTGCTGAACCAGGCCCAGCCGCCCGGCCTGTCCCTGGTGCTGTGGGACCCCAAATCCCCCTGAAAACGAGGAGCAAGTCGGAGCTCTGCTTTCAGGCACCAAAGCCTGCAAGGGAGGAGCTGTTCTTGCCGCAGAGCATGGGGGCTTGGGCCTGGGGGCCTGGCGGAAGTTAGCGGGAGTAACCGGCCCCCCAACCCCACCTCCGGCTCACATGACGATCTCCTTCCGCGTCGTCTCCAGCGACAGGAACTCGGTCCAGCTTCGCCGGTCCGCGTAGCTCTTAGACTCGTCCACGATCTTCTGGAACATCGTCCTCTTCCTGAACCCGAGGACACGGGGACTGTGGGCCTCCCCCTCCTCCTCCCTCCCCCGCCCCCCACGCAGGCCCCGCTCACACGCGTCGTCCCGCCCCACCGCCCTTCCAGGGACGTCTCGCCAGGAGTCCAGGCGCCTGGGGCCGCGGGGTCTCCCCGGTGCCCCCACCCGGGCCTCTCCGCCTCCGGGCCCCCCCACGCGGGCCCCACTTGAAGTAGAGCGCCAGGTCCGTGGCGATGATGGCAATGTCCATGAGGTGGATCACGTGCTCGTGCTGCCGCCGGTTCAGGTTCTGGTAGATGTTCAGGCTCTGCGGGGAGGGGGGGGCGCTCAGTCCGTCCCGCACCCCAGGGGCGGGCACCAGACCCTGGCGGCCTCCCCCAGGGAGCCCAACCTCCGCGGGGAGACTTCCTGCGTTCCCTCCAGCTAGGGCGCACGGTCAGACTCCCGTCCCCAGGAGGCCAGGGGCGGGGACCTGCCCAGGATGGCCCGGGGCGCAGGGGGCCCCGGGGGTCCTCAGCCTGGAGATGCGCACACGCGGGGACTCGCACCTCCTCCGCCAGCAGGAACTTCCCGAACTCCAGGTGGTGTCGCTCCAGAATGGAGGAGCCGTGCAGCTTGGCCAATGGGTTCTGGGACCTGCCAGGTTCCGGGAGAAGCGAGCAGCCCCGAGTGGCCGTGAGGGCCCATGGGCACCACAGCGAAGGTCTCTGCTTCCCCGCCAGCTGCACGTGGCCCTCCCGCGGGGCCCTCTGGGCGGGACCCCTGGGCACCCCTCCTGGCACCGCCCGCGCCTACTTCATCTGGAACAGGTTGTTGGTGCCGCGGTGGTCGATGTCGTGGCACAGGCCGGCGGTGACCATGGCGAAGGCCTCCAGGTCGGTGTAGTAGCTCTTCAGCTTCCCCGTCTGCGGACACAGGCGCCCCAGTCCTGCCCTCGCACCCGCACTCCGCTCCTGCTCCAGGGGCTGAGGGCTGTGGGGTGGCCTGGGGGCTGGGCCTGACCCGCCGACCCACGGACCCTCCACTCCCAGACAGGCGAGGGGCGGCCCCTGCTGAGCCCTCCAAGGCCCCGCCTCCCATGCGGAGGAGCCCGGCCAGCGTGGGGCTGCCTTTGGCCCAGGAGGTCTTCACAGCCCTGGGCAGGTGTGTGGGGGGCGCCTCCCACCCCAGTACCCCTGGCTTCCGGATGCCCTGCCCCCTCCAGGCACCGTGAGCAGCGTGAACATCGTCTGTGCCACGTTGAAGCCATGGCGCCAGTTGTGGTAGGTGACCCTCCGGTAGCCTTTGCTGACAGAGAACAGGAACCGCACCAGCACCTGTGGGAGCCGGAGACGTGTGGGCCAGGGCTGCCGGGGTCTCCATCCCATTGCCCAGCCCCAGGTGTGAGAAGAGGACCCCAGCAAGGGGTCTAGGGCAGTTTATTTTTTGTTAATCCTCACAGGAGGCTATTTTTCCATTGCATTTCAGAGAGAGAGGAGGAGAGGGAGAGACAGAGAGAAACGTCGATGTGAGCGACACATGGATTGGTTGCCTCCTGCACGAGCTTTGACCAGGGCCCAGGCTGGGAGGTTCGTGCTCTTGATTGGAATCAAACCCGGAACCCTTCAGTCCCCAGTCCCCTGGGTGCACTAGCCACTGAGCACACCAGCTAGGGCTGTTCTGTGATTTTTAGGGCCAGAAAATTATTAGGAAATAATTTTTTCTGTCCACGTTTTCTATAGTGTTTTTCTTTTGTGTTTCTTTCTTTTTTGTAGACCGTCTCCTGGGAATGCGGCCTGCTTCCCTGGCGTGGGCAAGAGGGAAGGTGTTTCCCTCGGGGGTGGTGGGAGCCGAGGCTCGGGGTGTGAAGGGACCCCGGGGCAGTGCAGAGTGGAGGCGGCCCCACCCGGGCGGTGAGATGGTTGCCAGGACCTGGTTCCAGCCGGGGGTGGTGGGTGCTTTCTGCAGAGATGATGGGCTGCTGTCTCCCCCGCCCTGCCAGAGCCCACTATCACCCAGATGCACCTAAGGTCACATTGCCTGGAGTGCCTGTCAATCAGACTTTCCATCCGTCCATCCGTCCTGCGGTCATCTCTTCCACCCCACGCTCTACCTGTGTTTTGCCGGCCTGCACTGCCCATTCTGTAATGAACAGGCCTGCCCCAAGTTCAGTGCTGGACCCGGGGCCCCGGCCACGCCCTCACCTCCTGGGGCACCTGGAACTTCCGGACCGCCCCCAGCTCGTAGTACATCTGGATGCCGCATTTGACCAGCTCCAGCTCCGTGCACTCCAGATCGGAGAAGTGGAACTCATAGATGTCGAACGTGGTGGGCCCTGGCAGCACTTCCTTCTGTGGGAGGGATGTGGCTGAGGGAGGCAGGCCACCACCCCACTGGCTCCTCGTCTCTCCTCCCAGGACCCTCTGTCCACCCCGATGCCTCAGTGCCAGCCGCTCTGGCCTGGGCCTGAACACGGCCCTCCCTCTCCTCAGACCCACGGTCCAACACCAAGCACTGGCCTAACTGGGCAGACACAGTGCTGTTGCCAGGGAAACAAACACAGAGACACCACGTGGGAAGGTGCACGGACACACGGCAGGCATCTGGCACGTGGACAGCAGCCACCATCACAGGGACATCCCGTAAGCACCCTTAGTCTCCCAGCCCCCATCCTCGCCTCCCCCCCACGCCTCCACCTCAGGGTGGGGGCAGATTCTGACCAAGATTTCCCGAAGCTCCTCCTCCTCACAGTCAGCCGGCTCCTTCCCCAGGCGTTCTCGTGTTGGCTGAGAGAGAACCGATGCGCTGTGAGTCAGTGACACGTCAGCTACGCCCTTGTGAGTGTGGGACAGCGACGGAATCCCTACACCCTGTGCCTGGGCCAGAGGACTAAGATCGCCGCAGGAGCCCAGGGGAGGGAGCGTCCTGCCTCAGAGATGAGGGTGCGTGGGTGCTCACATCACGTCCCTGCCTCTCCTGGAGGATGGAGCCCTCACCCAGCCGAGAAGGCCTGGGCGAGTGGGCCCCCAGGACAGGCCTGCTCCTGGGTGCACGTCCGCGTGGGGGGCAGTACCAGGATGAGCTGGATCTCGTCCCGGTCGCAGCGCACGTGGTACAGCACCATGTCCTGGGCGATGTCCTTGCGGTTCCCCAGCTTGTT
Source organism: Corynorhinus townsendii (assembly GCA_026230045.1). NCBI lineage: Eukaryota > Metazoa > Chordata > Mammalia > Chiroptera > Vespertilionidae > Corynorhinus > Corynorhinus townsendii. The sequence continues at coordinate 120,664 of JAPDVU010000001.1, read as the reverse complement.
CATCTTGTCGTGGGTGTCGGTGTTGAGCACGGACCAGCCCAGGAACTGTGTGAGGGACTGCGGAGGGCAGAGGCGTCACCCCCGCGGGCACCGCCATCCGGGTGCATGGGCCCAGGGCCGTGCGCGCTCCTAGGGGGCGGCAGGGTGCCTCCCAAACCCTGGCCCCGGTGGGACCTCGCACGCTGCCTCCCATCCACCCTCTGGGGCTGTGCAGGGTTGTGTGAGGGAGCAGATAGCGAGTCCTGCGCGGCGCCAGGTGTCCCTGCGAGCAGCCCCTGAGGCAGTGCTTACCTCCATGAGCACCTCGTCCTGCTCATCAAAAGGCTTCCCGTCCTTCCTGTTGTAAAAGGTGGCGACCCCCACGATCTCCTCCTTCTTGTTGACGATGGGCATGGACAGGACGTTCCTGATGGCCCAGCCGGAGTCGTCCAGGGGGCCTTGCTGCGGGGCGGGTCGGCGTAGGAGTTGACTGCCTGGCCCTGCCCTCAGCTGCAGAGGGTGGGTCCCCTCCCTGAGTCCCCTCCCCGCCCGCCCGCGTGGGAGCCTTATGCCCACAGGGCAGCGGGCACGCCCCACAGCACACTTCCCGGGGCCAGTGCTCCAGACACGTCGGGGCCCACTTACAGGCACCCGCCCCCCAGACCAGGCAGCTGGCCCTTCCTCGATGCCCTGGTGCCTGGCCGGTCCCCGAGGAGCCCTTGGTGAAAAGCCCCCTTCCACCGCGCACGTGACCTCTGCCTCCTCCAGAGAAGAGCCTGTCCGTGTCCCCAGGGGAAGGCGCGGGGAGCAGACCTGAACCCTTGAGCCCAGCAAACCCGCAGGCAGGTGAGCTTGAGGTACAGGCGCCCCCCCGCCCTACAGACACACTTGGAACAGCGATAAAGTCCGAGGTTATTAATAAGTGAGTTACCAGCTGTTGAAGTGTGTGTACATTTTTCTGGGGGGCCAGGGGGACACCCCTGTATGTGTTTGCCGCTGTTTGACACTGAGGTTTTGAGGTTGTTTCTTAGGCAGTAAAAACCAGTTCTGGCCGGCCGGCGTGGCTCAGTGGCTGAGCGTCGACCTAGGAACCAGGAGGTCCCGGCCCGATTCCCAGTCAGGGCACAGGCCGGGGCTGTGGGCTCCATTCCCAGTGTGGGGTGGGCAGGAAGCAGCCGACCCATGATTCTCTCTCATTGGTTTCCTCTCGCTGTCCCTCTCCCTTCCTCTCGGAGATAAAACACAAAGTCTGAGCCCAGTCCCTGTGTGCCTGTCCTGCTGGTAAACAGCTACCTGAAATGCGAACATCTCGTCCGCCGGGGCGTTCATGATGTTACAGATCTGCAAGGAGCGGAGAGCATCTCAGCTGCGCAGCCGAGCGGACACTCGATTCGGAAAGTGACTGCCCAGCCCGGAGCTTCTACAGAGGCCAAGGGGGGCAGGGGCTGGGGGGGTGCCCCGGGCGGCTGGCAGGAAGGCTGGGGCTGGAGGCAGGGCCTTGGGGACTCACAAAGCCGCTTTCTGCCACGTAGGTCGGGAGGCCACTGGCCAGGGCCCAGTGGTCAGCTGGGGGTGTGCTGGGGAGAGAAGCAGAGGGTCAGATGGGCCAGACCCAGGGGTGTGAGGCATGTGGGTGATTGTGGCAGCGCGCGTGTGCGCGTGTGCGCGTGTGTGTGCGTGTGTGCGTGTGTGTGCGTGTGGGTGATTGTGGCAGCGCGCGTGTGTGCGCGTGTGTGTGCGCACGTGCGCGCGCGTGCGTGTGTGCATGCGTGCGTGTGCGTGTGTGCGTGTGTGTGTGTGTGCGCGTGTGTGCGTGCGTGTGTGTGCGTGTGGGTGATGGTGGCAGCGCGCGTGTGTGTGCGTGTGTGCATGTGTGTGTGTGCGTGTGTGTGCGTGTGTGTGCGTGTGTGTGTGTGTTCCCGTTTGTTCTGTTCTCTGAGCTCCGGGTGGGGCAGGGATGGGGGGGGAGGGAAGCTGGGGAGGCTGCGGGCAGCGGAGGGTGTGGTTGGGGGCATTTGTGCTGCCTCATCCGCCTTCTCTGCCCACGATGAGGCCACTGGCCCGGTGGGAGCCCCTTCCCCTCCTGGGGCCTCTGGAGCTGAGCGCTGGCCCCCTGTCCTGTGGCCGGGCCAGGATCTGAGGGTCCCAGTCTTTGTAGGGGCCTGTGGGTGGGGCCCTGACAGGCCTGTGGGGCCTGGGCCCTGGCCTCGTGGCTGTAGGGCTGGGACCGGGCCCTGCCCTGAGCTCCACCCAGCTGTGCTGCTCTCCCAGCGGAGTCCCCTCGGTCCATCCCACTGGGTGTGCAGTGTGACAAGACCTCGAGGGCCTGCAAGCTCCGGTGCTGTGGTGGGGCCCCCTGGATGCTCCCTGGGCCCCCTGGTGGCCACAGTGAGGTTCCCCGATTCATCTTCTCCAGGGTCAGCGAGCCAGCACCTCCCACCCACGTGGGTGCCCGCGTGGGATCCGCTGGCACAGGTGGTGCCGTGCATGAGCCCTGGCACTCACGGGATGACCTTGATGTCTTCCTTGCCGTGGAGGATGTAGTCGATGACTTTGTAGAAGAGGATTTCCTGAGGACCAGACCACAGCGGGCGGTCGTGAGGGGCTCCGGGCCAGCACCCTGGGAACCTCTGGGTGATGAGGTATCTGTCCCTGGCTCCCCAGCCCCCTCGCCCTCCGCCCTCCTGGGCTGGGCTGGGACAGGCCCGGGCTGCCCATGACTCACACGGCCGTCGGGTGTGCGCGGGCCTGCGTACGGCTGGGCTTCTCCCATCAGAACGGGCCACACGTCGAAGAATTCCTGCAGAGAAGAGGGAGAGTGGTGAGCCAGCCTCGCGTGGCCCGGCTGGTGGGGCCGGGCGGGGCCTCACCTTCTCCTTGGTCATGTCCAGGAGGCCCACGGAGTACCGGTCACAGTTAAGGTAGGCCCGCACCGTGTAGAAGGCTTTGTGGAACTGCCGCTCGATGTCCGTCAGCTCCTCAAACACCTTGTTGGCCGACCACAGCAGCACCTGCCGGGGCGGCCCCACGGCCCACGTTCACACCCACATGCCTGTCTGGGCACAGGGGCACCTGGGCACGAACCGTCACACCTGAGACGCATGTGCACAGCTCCTGCCTCAGGGCCCTGAGGGGGGGACACTGAGCCAGGTGGCCCCCCAACAGCATCTCTGAGGGGCCACCGAGGGGGCACCAGCCCCACTCCTGCGGCCTGACCCCGGGGCCTGGGAGCTTCCTGGGGGACGAGGCCTCCAGCGCCGGCCACGTCCCTGCCCCATGCGGCTTGGTGCGGCCTCACACCGGGCCGTGAGGGAGGGCGGGCGCGAAGTCAGTGGCCATGAGCTCGGAGGGCAAAGCCGGGACCAGCCGCCCTGGTCAGACGGCGGGGGCAGGGCTCTGAGGTGTCCTGGGGCCAGCAGGGTGAGGGCGGGGTGGTTTCCTGCCACGCCCCAGAGGCCCAGGAGAACCCGCCCCCGGGGCCTCAGCTGATGGCTGGGCTCCCACTGACTCCGAGGGGAGCCTCTCCCAGTTTCTCTGTCTCCTCAGCCACAGCCCAAAGGCAGGGCACCTCCTGGCCCCGCCTGCCACACCCGCTCCCCCCAACACCTGTCGTCAGGCCTGAGCACTACCTGCTCCTCCTCCTGCAAGATCAGCCCCTGCCTGGCTCCCCTCCTGCCGGCCTCCGGGCCCCGCGGCCCCGCTGTCACCGGCCCGGACTGGCCCTCTTGGCCCCACCTGCTGCGTCCTCTTGCCAGGAGGCAGCCCACTGCCCACATAGACCAGGAGTTCCTCTGTGCCCGCCGCTCCCCCTCCCCCCCCCCCCCCGACCTGGCCAGGCCTTCACAGCCGCGTTCGCAGAGCCAGACCCCCGACAGCGCCCATTCCTCCCCGACCTCAGGAGGCGCAGTCTCAGGGTCTGGTCACTCGGCCACAGCTGTGAGGTCAGGAGGCCACCCAGCCCCGCCCAGAGCCTCGGTGTTTGCCGACGGCGCAGAGGGCAGTGAGATCCGCAGACCTTCTGAGCTGGGGTCCTGTGGCCAGCTGCCCCCGAAGTCTATACGCGTGTCGCCCACCCGTGTCACCCATGCATGTCGCCCACCTGTGTCACCCACCTGTGTTGCCCACGAGTGTCGCCCACACGAGTCAGCTGGTGGATGAGCACCTCAGTCCTGCTGCTAAAGGCCTGGGCATGACCCCACACACTTGTGTGAAGACACCCACCCGCTCGTTCCCCAGCAGCACTGAGGTGGGGTCCCCCCTCCCACCCGCTCGTTCCCCAGCAGCACTGAGGTGGGGTCCCCCCTCCCACCCGCTCATTCCCCAGCAGCACTGAGGTGGGGTCCCCCCTCCCACCCGCTCATTCCCCAGCAGCACTGAGGTGGGGTCCCCCCCTCCCACCCGCTCGTTCCCCAGCAGCACTGAGGTGGGGTCCCCCCTCCCACCCTCTCGTTCCCCAGCAGCACTGAGGTGGGGTCTCCCCTCCCACCCGCTCGTTCCCCAGCAGCACTGAGGTGGGGTCCCCCCTCCGACCTGGCCCTCCATCCGTCACCCCTGAGCCCTGTTTGACCAGGGACCTCTCCTGTGCGGCCCCCTTGCCAGGAGCAGGCTCGGTAACAGCCAGAGGAAATGGGCCTGAGGGTTGGCAGTGTGTCTGGGCGTCCTGACCCCGGCAGCCTGGCCCCACAGGCCCTGCAAGGCCCCGCCCGCTTCTGACTCTGGGAGCTGAGCCCGGGTCTTCAGACACGCCCGGTGGATGTGTAGGCGGCTGCCTCGTGTAGCCGCGAGGTCGGCGTTTAGAGCAAATAGCCCTGAAGGCCCCCTGCCCCAGTCAAGACGCGGCCCTGCACAGCTGCTCTGACTTGGGGTGTCCTGAGACTTCACCCCAAGGCCTCACGCAGGGCCTGTGCTCTGTCCCTCTGCCCGAACCTCCGCCCTCCTCTGTGGGGGGCCCGGGCTGGTTCTGCTCGATGGTGACTCATGCCTGGTTTGGGCCCGACCCCTCTGGAGAAGCCAGAACCTCAGATTCTTTTATTTTTTTAATCTTCAGCCTGGAGTGAGGATATTTTTTCACTGATCTTTAGAGACAGTGGAAGGGGGGGGAGGGGAACATCAATGTGACGGAGGCACATCGATTAGGTTGCCCCCTGCACATGCCCCAACTGACCGGGGCTTGGGATCAAACCTGCAACCGAGGTACGTGCCCTTGACCAGGAATAGGACCTGAGACCCTTTGGTCCCTGGGCAGACTAAACACTGAGCAAAACTGGCCAGGGCTCAACACCAGCATTATTAAAGGTAAATGACATACGTTTAAAAAATGGGAAAGTTACATTAAAACTCTTCACATATCCATTCGTATAGGTATTCATATTCCCTTCCACTTACTCATCTTTTTAAAAAATGTATTTGTATTGATTTCAGAGAGGAAGGGAGAGAGATAGAAACATCAGTAATGAGAGAGCATCAGTGACCGGCTGCCTCCCGCATGCCCCACACTGGGGATCGAGCCCACACCAGGGCCTGTGCCCTGACCGGGAGTTGAACCATGACCTCTTGGTTCACAGGTCGACGCTCAACCCCTGAGCCACGCTGGGCGGGCTCAATGATGCCTAACAGCCAACATCAAAGCAGTAACTGTTCACAACCACAAATGTCAAGCCGGGACCCTAACGCGGGCATCACGTGTTCTATCAATTGGCCGTCTGTGAGGCCATCACCAGACTGACGTCCACGGGGATCAATAGGCTCAGAACGGCCCCCAGCTCCCTCAGCCCGTCCCGGGCGTGCCAGACACGCGGGCTGTGTGACCGACACCAGTACTCCTGCCGGACGTGTGCTAATCCACCCACTCGGAGGCAAACATCGCCCAACGGCCGCTTTTCTTCCTTCTTATTCTCGCTGCAGGGACCCTCCCGAGTTCCCCGGGGCCGTAGGTGACCTGGGCTGTGTGGGCACCCACCAGGGCAGCCTGCACCGCGGTGGTGCCACCTGGTGACCCAGCAAACCTCGCAGCAGCGTCAAGCCAAGCACTCGGAAGCAGGGGACACACAGGGGACCGAGGCTGCGTGTGTCAGCCCTGCACCCTTTCCCACAGCACCAACCCCCCACCCAGCCCCCACGCCCTCGCTCAGGGAGGCAGATGCCGTCCCGCGTCCCGTGTGGCCAGGGCCACACCACCAGGGATCTCGGCCTCAGAGCGGCAGGACTGTGGTTGGGGCAGCTGGCAGGCAGGGCCCCAGGCGAGGGATGGCAGCCCAGGTGCCAGGCCCAGCCTCTGATGCCGGCCGGCACACACAGCACCACACCAGGACGCCTGGCAACCTGCCTGGATGGACCAGCCCCACCCACCTTTGCCCAGAGCGACCAGGGGCCCCGACCGCCGGCTGGGCCAGGAGGCAGGGCCAGGCGGGTACCTGTCCGCGGCGCGTCTCACAGCTGTGCAGGTAGCTCAGGTGGTAGATCTTCAGGTTCAAGGCCCCAAAGTTGAGGTACTTCAGGAAAACCTGGAACGGAGGTTCACCCACAGGAGCTAGAGCCCATTTCCGGGCGTGCGTCCGCGTGCATCGAGGCGCCCACAGGCAGCGGGACGGTCAGAGCCACGCGCACCCCTGCCGGGCGGCCCGGCACTCACGTCCTCGTCCTCGTGGGTGAAGCCCGGCCCATCCAGCTTGTTCACAGCCATGACCACGGCCACCACGTCCTTGCCGTTCATGATGGGCGTGGCCAGGAGGCTCCTCGTCTCGTAGCCGGTCAGCTCGTCGGCGAAGGCACTGAAGTGGGGGTTCTGTGAGGTGACGGGGAAAAGACAGAGGCTGTTGCTCTGTGGGCCTGGGCTCGGGTGGCCCCGTGGAGGCTCCAGGCCAGTGCTGACGCCCAGTGGCCCTGTCCCGGCCTGGGGAGCCTGGGCAGCTCAGAGGACGTGCCACGGGCCCAGCTCAGTCCCTGTCACGCCACCTTGGCTTCCAGACTCCGCAGTCCTCACAGCCCCCACCCCCGTGCCCCACCTGGGCTGTGGGCAGAACTGGGTCCCCCCACACCTGACACCTGGGTGCCCCTCCTACTCCTGGCTGCAGCTCCTCCTGCCTTCCACCGCTGCGGCCAGACCCATGGGCTCCTCCCCCAAACATACATGTGGCTGAACTAAGGGGAGCACAGTCTGATGGGGCGTGTTTGGGGGATAGCCAGTGGGTGGGCGTCAAGGGTTCCTTGGGGCCCCAGGATCTGTCCAAAGCCGCTACAGGCTTCCCAGGCCCCTGGGGCCAGTGCTGGGTGGTGGGAGCCCCCCTGGGGCAGGTGCTGGGGTGCTCACAGCTGGGGTCTGCCCCACAGGGCCGCTGCCCCAGGTGACAGCCATGAGCACCTGCCCCAGGGGTTCCCACCACCCCAGCACCTGCCCCAGAGGGGTCCTACCACCCCAACACCTGCCCCAGGGGGGTCCCACCACCCCAGCACCTGCCCCAGGGGGGTCCCACCACCCCAGCACCTGCCCCAGGGGTTCCCACCACCCCAACACCTGCCCCAGGGGGGTCCCTGGTGGGGTGGGAGGGGCTCGAGGCTCTGTCTCGCAGGGGCAGGGTCCTCAAGCCCTGACTGGGCCACGGCCAGGGGTCCCCCAGGTGCCCGGACTCTGTCCTTCAGGGGGGATGTGCCGGCCTCACCCCTTCCCGCACGTGACGTGTTTTCACACGAGGCCAGAGTGAGCCGGGCGGAGGCCTAGCACAGACACAGGACTCTCACTCGCTGGCCGGGACGGACGTCCGAGCCGCTCTCTCAGCACCCTGCACGGCTCTCACGTTTGTTACTCACTCTCGGGCTTCCTCAGGACTGTGCAGGCCTGGGGTGGGTCCCTCGTGGCCCCAGAGGGTTCTCTCTCTGGGCCCTCGGCCGGGCACTCCCTGCAGGGCCAGGGGCCCGAGGAGGCTGTGGGGAGGCAGCCTTGTGCTCCTGGTGGGGAGGGCTGGTGTGTGGCTGAGCCAGCCCCTCCCCTGCCCTCCTCCCTGATTCCCCGGAGGCAGCCCCTCCCGCAGCCGCAACGCGGTGTGCGAGCCCTGCGTGGTGGCCGTGTCCAGCAGGGCACCCACATGGGTTCACAGTGCTCAGCGCTGACCCGGTGAAGGAAGCCGCAGCGGCTTGGCCGGCGAGTGGGAGTCCTGTGTCTGAGCCGGAAGGTCCCACGCCCTGAGCCCTCCACCCACCAGCTCCTGGCTCCCCGCACGGCACCTGCCGCTGCGGCGTCCACACTCCTGGCTGTGCTGCTGGCCTCCTTCCTGTCCTTGTGCCCACGGGACCCGCACTGACATGCGAACATGCGCCTGCATCCGGCCGGCACACACAGGAGGAGCCTCGGAGGGTCGGGCACGTTGGGGCCGGAGCCATGCTCTCAGGTGGAGTCACGGAAGCGCTAGGCTCGTCCGCGTTCCTCGTCCCTGCGCCTGGGCCCACTCCCGGCTCCCAGCCTGTGCTGTTTCTGCTCCCCTGTCTCCCCACTCCCCTCCACACCCCCGCTCCTCTGTGGGGTCAGACCCGGCCAGGTTCGGCTCCACCCACCGCCTGCCAAGGGGACCCCGTTCCGCCTTGGCATGCCTGTCACTCAGACCCTGTAGGACCAGAAGCCTTGGGATTTCTCTAAAGTGTCCCCAACACTAGCCATTGCTCCCCCAAGGCAGCATCCCCAGGCCTCCCCCCGCCCCCCCACCCCCCTCCGCGCTGGCCCTTCGTCCTTCAACCACACGACTCCAGCCACCACAATGGGGTCCAGACGCCTTGGCTACAGGCAGGACCCTCTGGGCAAGGTGTTTGGGGGACCACAGCTCTTTGTGGGGGGGAGTCAGGACCTCCCCCCACACCCGAGCCAGGACCTGGGCCCATGGTCTTGGCCCAGCCACTCAGCCACAAGCCCTCACGGTCTGGAGCTGTGAAGGTGTTGGCAGGCCAGCCCTGCTCACCCCCCACTGCACACCTGCTCCAGCAACAGCCCCTGCGACTCTGCCCTCTGAGTGGCTGGTGCCCAGGGTGGAACCCAGACTCTGCCTCAGTCTCCCCTCTGACAATGCTTAGGGATTTGGGATGCACTTTGGGGAGATTCGCTTTTGGGTGACTTTTGACTCTGGTGTCTGTTCCACTGCATCTGGAATTAGGGAGACCCCCGTGGCCTGAGGACAAGGCCAGCGCTGTGGGCTGCCCCACGGGGACTCCTCCGGTGCCGCCTGGCCTGCCTGGGAGACCCAGGGAGACAGCCCTGCAGGGGAGGGACCGGGCCTGGGGCAGCCCCGAAGGTGGAGCCAGACCCTCAGAGCAGCTGTGGGGCACCCACAGCACAGGTGTGGGGTGGGGAGGCTGGAAAACTGACCCCTGAGGGGACAAGACCGGGGAGGGGTCCCCTCTACGGAGTGCCTGTTTCTGGGAAGTTGGCACTCCTGACGTCCGATTCTTGGGTGACCCATTTCTTAAAAAGGAAGCAAAGAGAGAGGCTAATCCTGGAGATTACTCTGCTCCGGCCACGCAGGCAGGCGGTCGGGAGCAGAGGCGCTAAGAGGATTGCAGCTGGCCGCTTCCTTTCCAGCCTGGGGTCCGAGCTGCTGGGGGCTCAGCCCCTCCTGACTCCTTCGTGGGCATGGGAGAGGCGATCCAGGTCATGGCTCCTGCTCTTCCTGGGCGCCCCCTCCCGCCCCCCGCCTCGTGCGGCCTGCTGACCTACCCCCAGCCCGGCCCGGCCCGTGGGACCCTCGAGGCCCTGTGAGGCGTGGCTGGAACCCACCTCCCGCACATCCGTCACGTTCACCATCTTCTTGGTCTGAGCCACGTGGCCCACAACCCCGATGTCCAGCGGGAAGACGATCTCGGAGTCGGGGGGCACCAGGCAGTCCTCCAGGACACGGCCCGGCTGCACGCCGAAGAGGCGCGTGGCGAGCTCGGCCACACCGTTGCGCTGGCGGTGCATGAAGAGGCTGCAGCAGTCGGCGCGCAGGAGGGGGCCCAGGTGGCGCAGGATCTTGAAGAGCACGCGCTCCATGTTCACGCTCTCCTGCATGTCCTGCACCAGCTCGAACAGCGTCGCGCTCTCCCGCACCTGGCACAGCTCCCGGAAGCTGGCGCAGTCCGCGGGGAGCCCGTCCTCGCAGGCCCGGGCCGCATGCTCAGGGCTCAGCGTCTTCCCAAAGTACCGGTCTGCAAAGCTGGGGTTCTGGTCCAGGTACCGCCGCACCTGCTCCTCTCGGAGGCTCATGGTGTCCGGCTGCCTGTCCCCGAGAAGCCGCCGTCCCAGGTGTGCGCAGACTCCCCGCAAACACTGTCATCAGCAAAGCCTCGCTTAGCGACGATTAGAGGCCTGGGGACACCAGCTGACGCGCCCACGCCTGCCCCCTCGCCTGAGGCCTGGGCTTCCTGCTGCCTGGGAATGACAGGGCCTGCGGGACACCCCAGCAGCTGGGGGGGGCTTCCCTCCCGTGGAGGGAGGTGACCCTCTCTACCTGGTCCCACAGGCGGCCCAGACCTGGGCTCAGGTGTCCTGCACAAGTGGGCATCTGCCTCAGGGAGAGGCAGCCTGGTCCCAGGCCTGGAGAGGGGTCCCCTGAGGGTGCAGCTTCGGCTCCACCCCCCCGAGGGAGGTGGGGATAAGGGAGGGAGGTGGCCCAGCCCCTGGCCTGGGGGCGGGAGGGGCTCTCACACACACTCCCTCCTTGGGAAGAGGCAGCCTGGGCGTCCAGTCCGCAGGTAAGGTGTCTCACCTGGAAGAGCGGGCACCCTTAGTTCAGTTGTCTGAATGGACCCACCTCCCCCCACCCCCTGGCACCATTATTTACCCACAACCTCTGGCCGTGTTTCACAGGCGAGTTAGTTCCCGAGCATCCGTGCCTCATGCAGGGACTGGCATGTCTGGATGGCAGCATGCACCTCTCACCGAGGGCTTATCCGCCCGCCCCCGATGTCATCAGACTTAGCTTCTCTGCGATCCATGATGTGAAAAAAGGTGAAGTTACCACGGGAGGACTTGCCCCACGTCTGTCTGACTCTCTTGCTGTAGGAGTGCCCTTTGCTTCACAGAAAAAAGACTGTGAACATGCACGAGTCTGTGTGTGCCCATGCATAGGTGCACACGTGCATGCACGATTGCACGTGTGTGCATACATGTGCATGCATGTACCTGTGTGTGTGCATGTGCACCATGGACTGTTGGAGGCTGGGGTAGCAGCTCTGTCCACAGTGTGCACACCTCAGTGAGCCTGGCAGCACCTGCATTGGGATTCACCTGAGGCAGCAGTGATGGGCCCGGCTGTCTGCAGAGGCGGCAGCAGACCGACCGTCTCAGGGGAAGGGTTCTGGCCCCTCTGGTCACGGACTCCACGTCGCTGGGTCTCCTCCTCACGGGGCCGTGTCTGTGTTGCTAGCACTCTTTCCACCGGGATGCAGGGATGTGCGGGCGGGTCCTGATCAGCAGGTGAAACGGTGTGTGCGCGCACATGGGAGTATGCACTGTGTGCACGCCGGCTGGGGCGCCTCCTGTGCTTGGGCAAGTGTTCTCCACCTGAGCATGGTCCCAGGGGGCTCGGGGCCCAGGGGACTTGGGTCCCAGGGAGCTCGGGTCCCAGGGGGCTCGGGGCCCAGGGAGATCGGGGCCCAGGGGGCTCGGGGCCCAGGGAGCTCGGGGCCCAGGGGGCTCGGGGCCCAGGGGACTTGGGTCCCAGGGAGCTCGGGTCCCAGGGGGCTCGGGTCCCAGGGGTCTCGGGTCCCAGGGGGCTTGGGGCCCAGGGGGCTCGGGGCCCAGCTGCCGGGTGGGGGGGAGGGGCGTGAGGCTCCTGCCTCCGCTGAGCCGCGCAGCTGTTTCTTTCAGGGATCTGCTCCAAGGTCCCCACGTCTCCTGAAAATAGGGCTCTGGCTGGGGATGGCGGTGGGCCTGCAGCTCTGGGATCTGGGACCAGGGCTGCCGTCGCCTCCCTGGCAGCCAGCCCCAATCAGCTGCTGGGGTGTTCCCTGGGCATCGACGCCAGAGGCCCTGCTCTGGGCCTGGGGGTGAGGCACGTGAGGGCCACCACCTGATGGAGCGCCTAGAGAACTGGGTCCTTGGGGGGCACTTCCCAGACCTGCCACTCACCCCGCCCTGAGGCCCACCCTCCGTCCCGCCAGCTGTCCAGCTCTGCTGACTGCTCCCTCCAGATGGCTGAGGAGCACGGCGTCGGCATGCAGCTCACGGAGCTCACAGCACTGGGAACCCACGCCCCGCGCTCAGGCACAGCAGCTCGAGGCGTCACCTTGTGGCTGACAGTGCTCCACAGAAGGCGTGGCCCCGCGTGCTGGCCCCTGCCTTGCTAACACCGCCTGCCCCCTCCCCTTTCCCCCCTTCCTTCCCCCCCCCCCCCCCGCCAGCCGTCAGCTCACCCCACCCAAGGAAGGAGCCGCATCTCTCAGGCTCATAGAGTTCACCGGTCTCACCTCACTCAACCTGAAAAGGACTAATGGCCGTGGCCGCCAGCCAGATGGCAGCCTGTGGGCTGGGCTGGCGGGTGCCCAGGGGCGGGGGCTGCAGGGCAGGGCAGTGTCCAGGGTAGCTAGAAGGCTGTGGTGAACCCACTTCTGCCCTTTGTCTTGTGTAGCCTGGAGTCTGTCATGTGACCTGGTTTGGAAATTCGTCCTCCCAGATGAAACTGGCTCCAAGTCCCCAGAGCAAGCCAGCCCTTGAGCTGCCCCCCAAGAGAGACAGCACATTTCTGGTGTTTTAAGTTCCCCACTTTCTTCTTTTGTTTGGTTTCTTGTTTGTTTGTTAATCCTCAGCCACGGACATTTTCCCATTGATTTTTAGGGAGAGTGGGAGGGAGGGGGAGAGACAGAGAGAAACATCGATGTGAGAGAAACACATCAATTGTTGCCTCCTGCACGCACCGCGACCAGGGCCTGGGCTGTGGAGGCTGCAACCGACGTGTGTGTCCTTGACCGGAATCGAACCCGGACCCTTCAGTCCGCAGGCCGACACTCTAACCACTGAGCCCACCAGCCAGGACTTACGACCCACTCTCTATCCATGGTGGGGCGGCCCTCGGACACTGACATGAGCGATGGGCCAGGTCAGCCTCTGGGCTGCTGACGGCCTGGTCTCAGCTGCCACACCAGCCATGCAGAGGGCAAGCCGGCCACGAGGGCCAGTGAGGGCTCCTCCCGTTGGGATGTGTGCAGGGTTGTCCAGGTGCCGCTGTCCTGGGGAGGCCAAGGCTGAGGTGGAGCCAGGACCCGGAAGGCCGAGCAGGAGGGTTTTCAGGGGCCGAGCCGGGCCCTCCCTCCTCTGCAGGGTCCTGAGCCTCCGCCAGCCTGTGGGCAGCGTCTCTGTGGGCTGCGGGAAAGCATCGTCTGAGACTTCCCTGTGCCGGCTCACGTACTGTGTTCAGCAGGCCTCTCCGAAGAAACATAGCATTTGCATAGAGCGAAAGGAGAAAAATTTTAAAATACATATTTTTTATTGATTTCAGAGAGCCCAGGAGAGGGGGAGGAGGTAGAAACATCAATGATGGGAGAGAATCATGGATCGGCTGCCTACTGCACGGCCCCCCCCCACCCCCCCCAGGGATGGAGCCCGCAACCGGGCATGTGCCCTGACCGGGAATCGAACCCTGGCCTCCTGGCTCCTAAGTGAACCTCAATCACTGAGCCACGCCGGCCGGGCAAGAGGAAATTTGAAGTAACTGCTGAGGTGCTGGAGACGAGAGGTCTGCAGTCTGCCATCTGATGGTGGGAGAGGGGGGTGTGGGGGTCAGGGGGAGTCATGGCACCCCAGCCCTGGTGCTGGAAAGGGGGCCTGTCCTCCCTTGCCCTATGCTGGCAGCCACATGGGGCGAGGCCATCTGGTTTACTGAGTCCACTGCCCAGTCTAACCTCCTCTGAGCCACCCTGTGCCCGGCCAAGTGGATACAAAAAAACCTTGCACTTACTTAAAGGTCATCTCTGAGGCCCTGTGAGGCCAGCTCTGATCACCAGCCCCCACATCAGACTCGGCCGTGAAAAGGGTGCCTCCCCCTCCAACATGAAACACAGTGGGGGGGGGTGAGGGGGCGCAGCTGTGCTGAGCACGCCCCAGCCTGAAGACAGGGGCTGGGCTGAGCTGGCTGTGGTCTCAGCCCCGTATTCTGGTCCTTTCCGCTGAGCTGAGGGAGGCCCTGGCTCCATGCGCCGTGGAGCCCTGAGACCAGGACCAGCACCGAGTATGCAGTGCCGCATGGCGCAGGCAGCCTTGCAGGTGCAGCCGGGGTGCCTGGGCGGCGGCCCTGGTGTGGTTCCAGGGAGCGGGCCTGGCACCTGACGCTCACCCCTGCGGGCAGGTCCTGACCAGAGCAGCCAGGACAGTCGAAGGAATGAGCTCCAAATGCCGTAAACATGAGGAGGTGTGTCGTCTCCCAGCTCCGGCTCAGAGGCCAGGCGACCAGCGGTGCACAGTGGTTCCCGTGGCTCTGGGGTCCTCCGCTGCTTGCAGTGGCAGCCAGGATTGCAAACCCCAGGTGCTGACTGGCTTAGTGGGGTCCCCAGCCAGCCAGAGTCCAGAGGAGCCCTGTTCAGGGCAGGGAGGGACCTTCAGGGCCTCGGCTCCAGGGAGAAGCAGCTTGTAGCTGAGCCCGTGCCCCACAGACTGTGGCCGCAGAGCCTGGGACATGTACCCTCTGGCCCTCGACAGAAAAGGTGTGCTCCCCCTGGCTGAGGTCACCGGAGACCACGACTGGGCCACTGGGACGAGAACGGGATCTGAAGGACATGGGCCCTGTCTGCACCCTGCGGCATCTGGGGGCGCAGACTCTGTGCTGTGCTGCGGGTGCCCCGACGACCGGGGTTCACTGTGGGTTTGGGTCCAGTGCTCAGCCAGGCCGGGAGATGGGCATGTCCTCAGCCTGGGACTTGCTGTGGGAAGTGGGAGGAAGAGACTAAATGCCTTAGAACACAGGGAAAAGGGTACCTTTGGGGTGACTGGGGATAGGAACTCTCCAGGGTGACCACAGACCCAAGGACCCAGAGGGACATTTAAAAGCCTCGTGACTGGGCATGTGCGGAAGGGTGCCTCAGGAGGAGCTGTGGCTGCAGGTGAAGTGGCTTCATGGCCTGGGGCTGGGATAGAATGCACTGCCCAGTGGGATGGCAGAGGCAGCCGCTGATGCTCTGCGGAGGGGACTAAGCTCCGCCCTCTGCACCCCATAGTTGACCCCTGTGGCTCTGGCTCATGGAGTACGAGAGGGAGGGTCACTCTCAGCAGCCCTGGGGTGGGTCCACCCTTAGCCTTGACCCCTCTTCCCTGAAAGTGCCACTTCTCCAAGGGCCACCCCTGAACAGAGAGAACAGACCACAGCTGCTGTGCCACCAGTTCTGGGAGTGAGGAATAGCCTGGTGGTTGTTAGCCAGAGAGCTGAGTTAATCCTGTTCTCCAGTTTGTGAGACGTTATCACCATTGGTCCATGCATGGTTCCTTTAGCATCTTATTTTTTCTATCCATCCCATTTAGCTAGCTATCCACCATCCATCCATTCACCATCCCCCACCCACCTACCCATCTATCCACCATCCATCCATCATCCATTCACCATCCACCCACCTACTCATCTATCCACCATCCATCATCCATCCATTCACCATCCCCCACACACCTACCCATCTATCCACCATCCATCCATCATCCATTCACCATCCACCCACCCACCTACTCATCTATCCACCATCCATCATCCATCCATTCACCATCCCTCACCCACCTACCCATCCATCCATCATCCATCCATTCACCCACCATCCATCTACACACCATCCATCCATCCAATACCCACCCACCCATCCATCCATCCCCCCATACAGTCATCCATCCACCCATCCACCATCTGTCCTCCCAGATCCTGTCTTCAAGTTGGACTAACCCTTCCAGTATCTGCCATCCATCGCACCTTAAGAAGCTCTGGAGGATGCCAGAGACCAGTGCCAACAGCATTGACAGGGAAGTGCAAGCAGGAACTTGGAAGGCTGTCAACATTGGGCGGTGGGCAGGGCTGTGATCAGCACAAGGCTGCTACCGCTGTGCTTGCGATGGCTCTGGAGGAGGTTTCCTGACCCGATAATCTTTGTTGTTTACTGAACTTTGCTGACCTTTGATCCTATCTGCTCTGCCTGCATGCATTGCTAAAGGGCAAATGTGTGACAAAACTGATTAAAGCAGGCAGGGCCCAGACTCGGGTGTTCCTCTTCTCAAGAGGTTCCCGCTGGCCCCCCGCGCCTTTGAAACTCCTTTTTCTTATGTGGCGTCTTCAGTGTGGTCAGCCCTCCGGCAGGGCATCCGGAACCTGCTGTGCAGGTTGTGGCAGGGGAGTATAAACAGTGAGTTTTCCTGTGATGAATTCAAGTTCAAACTAAGGTATTTAATTTGCTCATTGTTATTTTAAGCCTCTAAGCAATGATTATAGCATTAAATGATTACATAAAAAGAAATGTCTCAAACCAGAACTAGAAAAAGAGCAAACTAAAGCCAAAGTAAGCAGAGAAAAAGGGAATAATAAAGAAGAGTGAAGTCAATGAAACAGAAAACAAAAAACAAAGAAAATGATCAAACTAAACACTATTTTTAATGATCAAAAATATTAACCTGCAGCCAATTTTTTTTAAAAGCGCACCACACAGCCCTGGCCAGTTTTCTCAGTGGTTAGAGCGTTGGCCGGTGGACCAAAGGGTCATAGGTTTGATTCCCGTCAAGGGCACGTACTCTGGGTGCAGATTCCCCAAACCCAGTAGGGGTGCAGGCAACCAATCTATGTGTCTCTCACACATTGATGTTTCTCTTTCCTCCTCCTCCTCCCTCCCTCCCTCCCTCCCTCCCTCCCACTCTCTCTAGAAATCAATGGAAGAAACATCCTCCAGTGAGGATTAAAACAAAAGTTATAAAAAGACCACACAAATTACCAATATCAGAAATGAAAGAGGGAATTTCACTACAGACCCTAGAGACATAAAAGAATAAAAATATTTAAAACATTTTATTCTTCCAGTTTACTGAGGTATATTTTTCATACGATAACAGGAACAGCTTATAGAGGAATAATGTAGACAACGCTATGCCAACAAATCTAAAAACTGTGATGGAGAAATTCCTCAGAAGGTTCTAATGCTCCTTCCAGAAAAAATACATGTTCCTATACATGTTTTTAAAATTAAGTTGGTTAGGATCATCACTACAGAAAACTTCAACCCCAGATGGCTCCACAGCTGAACTCTGCCACAGCCTAGGGAAGTGCCACAGGTGCTTACCGAAAACACAGGAGGGAGCGACCGGCCGGCGGGCACGGCTCAGCGGTTGAGTGTGGACCGAAGAGCCTCTCTCCCCATCTCCCTTCCTTTCCGAAATCAATAAACGTATTGATGTCTTAACAAACCAAGGAGCCCTTCCCCACTCATTGTGCAAAATTAGCACCCCAGACTCTGAAAGGAGATGGCAGCAGTACAAGCAGAGCTGCAAGCGATACCTCTCACCAACAGAGACACCGAGATCCGCAGGGAGAGAACAGTACACCGAGTCCCCCGTGGAGCGGGCAGGACATGAGGACTGCTCCGGTCTTCCCGCCTGTTATAACAACGTTCTGGTCATAAGGAAACCCCCCTAATGTGTGAAATAATGATTGTGTGAAATGTTTGCTGGTGGAAACCCCAATGCTCTGTAACTTCCAAAATTAATGAACACCCCACTATCTTGATGTAAAAGCTCTGAGCCCTTAAAGTGTAAACGCCCTGCTCCCAGCATAAGGCACACCGTCTGGCCCACACTGGTAAGGACACAGGCCGCTTACCACGGGTCTATGTAATTCTGAGAAAGCCTCCAGTTGAGGTCCCCTGCCCGATAAGAGGAGGACTCCATGTCACTCTGAGAGACAAGGCCCTGACTGCTCTGCTGTGTGAGCCTGAACCAACTGCGGCCGCCTGCCTGTCTCTGTCTTCGTCATCTGTCCTTCAGTGTGCATCGCCGAGTGGCCTTTGCTGGAGCCCAGGACCCACTAGGAATAGGTGAGTAAACCCTGTGTGATTGCATCCTAATTCTGTCTTGTGTGTCATGTGTTCTGGTTCGGCTCGGCTGTCTAGACATTGAAGCACCAGGGGATAGGCCGTTATTGCTGACTCCTGGTCACCTGCGTTTGTCCCACGAAGTCTAGACAGACCACCAATTAACTGGGGCATAACTGGGACACCCCTACTCATCGGAGCAGCAACGAAAACAGGCCTTGGGCTGAGCCCTCCTCTCCGGGAGGACCCTATGTGGGCGCATCCCTGTGTGGGAACCCTTTCCCTCTTCCCCTCAATGGGCACCCTCGTCCTGTTCAGCGTGTGCACTCTCGGCACCTGGCCAGCCCCGGGTGTCTGTGCTGGGCAGGGGGGCAGCCCTTCTGCTGCAGCACAGGAGGGGTGCACGTCTGCTAATGGCCACGAATCAGCTGCCGGGGGCCTCCTGGCTTTGGGGGAGCAGGTCCGGCGGATGGGCTGCCTGTCACTCCTCAGTGTGGGTAACGCCCGGCCATGCTCTGCGTTCCTGTGGGAGATGTATTTGTCCTCTTCCTGGTGAGAGGCAACAGAGGCTGCTGGCCCGACAATGACCAAGTGGGGCGTACCTCAGGAGTGCAAGGTTGGCTTAACATGGACGCTCAGTGACGGTAACTCACCACAGGAACAGACTGAACAGGAGACACAACAGACACAACAGCAGCAAAGTTCTGCCCGGCTGGCGGCTGGCGTGGCTCAGGGGCTGAGCTGGGACCCAGGAAGCAAGAGGTCACGGTGTGATCCCGTCAGGGCGCACTCAGTCCCCAGTAGGCGTGCAGGAGGCAGCTGGTCAACAATTCTCTCTCACCGTCGATGTTTCTCTCTCTCTCCATCTCCCTTTTTCTCTGAAATCAATAAAAATGTATTTTCAAAAGAGTGTACTTAGAAAAAAAAGAAAAGAAAGAAAGCCACGCAAAGCACCCATTGGTCAGGACTCAGGCACCCAGCTGGAGTCAGTAGCTGGTTACTCTCAGGCCGAGGTCTCACACGACAGGCACGGGTGAGGGTGGGGCAAAGGGAGCGCCCCGCAGAGACAGAACAGGCGCGAGGCGGTGAGCAGAGGAACAGGGCGGTGGTCGGGGTCCAAGTGCCCAGGGAAGGGTGGGTGCCGGGCGCTGGCAGAGAGAGAGGCCAAATCCGAGAAATGCTGCTGCCCAGCCCAGTGTGGGCCTCGCTCCGCCCGCGGGTTCACTGAGCCCCAAAGCTAATGGATCCGCAGCTGGGGATGGACAGGCTGCTCCATCCCGCTCCACGGAGCTGGCTGCTAACCTCGTCGCCCTGGAAACCGAAATAGTCTTTGGGAGTCAGCCTCTAGCAGCTCCGCTCACGCGCATGGGCGCACGACTCACACACTGGCCTTTAACAGCGTCCACCTTATGTGCGAAGGAGGCTCAGGATTCCCACTGTCCCGGGAAGTCACCCCCGCGGGCGGCGGGCGCTCAAAGGCCCGCAGTCCCCGCTGAAAATACGGCGAAGCCGGCTCCTTCCCGCGGCGTTCCACGAGGCGGATGGTGCCGGTGGAAGGTGGGCCACTGCTCACCCGGCACCGAGGACGCTCCGCACGGAGGGGGTCCCCACAGCAGCCCTGGCACGTGGGAGGCAGGACGGAGGTGTGCGCTCAGAGCGCCCTCGCTCACGCCCCTCGCCGCAGGGCCCCCCCCCCCCGCCCGCCTCCCCGGATCGGCGCAAAGCTATTTACACTGCGATTAGCCCGCGGGTGAGTCATGGCTCCCGGCCTCCGACTGCAGCGCGGGGACCGCGCAGGCCCAGCTGCCGCCCGAGGTACCTCCGAAGGCCATCCGGATCCCAGACCTATTTCAGGAAGAGCCCGGAGTGCCCTGAGGGCCCGGGGACCACCTCGCCCGCCCCGCCTCCTCTCACCCGCGGGCATCTCCACCCCAGTCCTTCTCAGGCCGGGAGCCGCCTTCTGATGAATTAACTCACAGCCACCGCGTCCGGGGGCTCCCGCCTGACCCGGGAGAAAGGCTCATCGAGGTCCCGCCCGAGGCCTCACCTCCACTCACACCCCCATCACCCTCCCTCGCACGCCAGCCGCCCCCCGCCCTCCCCCGCATCCAGACTCCCGCTTATCCCCCTGGCACCCGGCCCCCTCTCCCACCCCTTCTCTCCCCCAGACTCGCCCCTTCCCCTTTTGCACTCAGGTCCCCCAGCCCCGGCCCCCCTTCCCCGTGTTGCCGCCCCTGCCGGCTTCCTCGGGGTCGTGGCGCTGCATGCCGGTGGCCGTGGAGAGCAGCGAGACTTGTCGCCTGGGGAGCGCAGACGCAGCAGCTCGGGAGGTGGGAGGTGGGAGGTGCTGGGGGGTGGGGCCTGGGGGCCCTCCGTGGAGAGCCCGGGGTTGGAGGGTGGCCTTGCCTAAGCGGCCGAGGGCGCCCATACCCGGAGAAAGGTGGGGAGACGCGTGGGGGCCCCTCTCCTCTGGGAGCTGGCCGAGGGGCGTCCTCGGGGCGGCGGGGGGCCGGGGGCGTGGGAGGGCGGCGCCTGGGCCCGGCGCGAGGCCGCAGGCCGGGCGCGAGAAGCGCAGCGCCCTGGGCGGGGCGCTGCGGGCTGGGGAGGGGGCGCGCTCCCTGCGGGTCTCCGCGCCGCCTCGGTTCCCGGCGCGGGGCCGCGGCGGCGACGGGAGGCAGAGGATGCGGGCTCCGGCGGCGGCGGCGGTGCGGGCCCGGGAGGACGCGGGAGGATGAGGGGGAGGCCGGCGGTCCGGCCGCGCGGCGCCGGGAGGAGGCGCAGGCGGCGGGGGCGGCGGCGGGCGGCGGCGGGCGCGCGGGGTGCGGGCCGGCTCGGGCGCGGAGGATGAAGTGGAGCGTCCGCGGGGCCTGCGCCGCGCTCTCCGCCTGCCTCCTGCTCGCCTGCGCGCTCAGCGCCGCCGCCGTCGGCCTCAAGTGCTTCTCGCTGGGCTCGGAGCTCCGCGGGGAGCCGTTCCGCCTCGGGGCGGCCGCCGGCGCCTTCTACTCGGGGCTGCTGCTGGCCGCCGGCCTCTCGCTGCTCGGCGCCGCCCTGCTCTGCTGCGGGCCGCGGGCCGCGCCTCTCGCGGGGCCGGGCCAGGGGCTCGGGGTCCCTGCCGCCCCGGCAGGCGCTCCGGAGACCGCGCCGGGCCCGCCGGGGGCCGCTGCCGAGCCCGAGGGGCCGGGGAACAGCCAGAACCTGCTCCTGCTCGGCGCCCTCGTCTTCATGCTCGGGGTCCTGAGCGCCTTCGCGGGCGCCGTGATCGACGGCGACGCCGTGTCCCTCGTGGAGCGCAAGTACTCCCACTACTGCCTGCCCCCGCGTGCGCCCGCCTCGGCCCCGGCCTCCGGCCCCGCGGCCCCCGCCCCCGGCCCGGCCCCCAGCGCGCCGCGCGCCCGCGCCACGCCCGCCAAGTGCCGGCAGCTGAAGGACTACCAGCGTGGCCTGGTGCTCTCCACCGTCTTCAACGCGCTCGAGTGCCTCCTGGGCCTGCTCAGCCTGCTGCTGGCCAAGACCTACCGGGCGGCGCGGGCCCGGCGCGGGCGGCGCGGGCGGCGGGGAGGCCGGGCCCTGGCGCGGCCCCGCGGCGGCTCGGGGCTCCGTGCGCAGCCGCCCGCGTCCTGGGCGCGGCGGGGCCGGCGGGGCCGGCGGCTGCAGCATCGCCCGAGCGAGGCTTCCATCCTGGCCCCGGAGGAGTCGGACTTCGTCGCCCCCGGGGACTGCGCGGGCTTCGCGGCGCACCTCGCCGTCTCCTACATCAACTTGGGAGTCGTCCGCGCGTCGGACGAGGCGGGAGTGGAGGTGTGCTGCGGCGGGCACCCGTCCGTGGAGCTGCCGGGGTACGCGCCCTCGGACCCTGACCTCGACGCCTCCTACCCCTACTGCTGCCGGCCGCCCCGCGAGACGGCGCGTCCCTGGGAGCCAAGTCGCGCCTGCTGAATCCCGATCCCTGACGGACTCGCGGGTCGCCTTCCCACCCACCACCGCCGCGAGGGGCGCGGGGCTGGCGGGGGCCGGACCAGGCCAGTTGTGGTGTCGCCTCCCCGGGGCTGTCTGGCCGGCGCCTCCCTCCGAGTCCCCCCCGCCCCCGCCCCTGCCACGAGACTGGCCTCGAGTGTTACCGTTTCTGTGTCTGGGAGGTTTCTCTTCTTTTCCGTGTCTGTCCATATCCGGATCCCATTTTAAAGTTTACAATAAATGTTTGGGGTCAGCTCGCCCCCACCGCACTTCCCTTGGCAAGTCCCTTCCCTGGGGCTCGCGGGGAGGAAGACCCCGCTCGGAGAGGACAGAAGGACCACTTCCGGAATGGAAGACGGGGACGCACCGCCGGCAACACTTTGTACACGGATGTGCCTGCTTTTGTCAAAACTTTCTTACTGTAAAGCTCCAGAAATGGTGACAATGTTTGGTAAATTTATTGCAATTTAAAATTGGTGAGTTCCTTTATTAAATTAATTGCTATGTCGTTGGAGTTAGAAGATGTCTACGCACAGATCGGTTTGGGGAAGGGGCGGGGGATGGCTGCGCGCATCAGACGTAAATGCCCGCAGCGTTCTGCTCTGCTCTGCTCGCGTGGACTAACCCAGCCCCTTTCCGAAGGGAGCGTTTGGTGTGCGCCAGGCCCCAAACATTTCTCTTTTTGGAAACGTGATGAGGGTTCTGCTGCAAAGCTGAGCTTATTTTGGGCTAATGCATATGAATTTCCAGTCCTGTTTTGGAAAACCACAGGCCTAGCGTTTCTGGCAAAGGTTCTTTTCCTGTTGATGCATTTGGTCATTTGAACATTATACCATTTCATTTAAAATAGACCCTCCGCTGTGATGCCAGGGTCATGGTTTTAAATCATTAGGATGTCTATCTACACACACCGTGTGAAATGCATGCCCCGTGGTGGTGCGGTGAGTGTCCACCCCGGCCTGGTGGGCTCAGGGAAAAGGCGAGTCGGGCCAGAGCTGAGGTGTGGGGCAGGTGTGCGCTGACTCTGAATTTGCTCAGAGGAGAGCCCCACTCTTACTGAAGGGTTTGACCTCCTGCAAAATGAGGTGGGGACACCCCAGTGTGAAGGTCACCTCTGCCAGAGAAAAGTGAAAGCAATGTGTCACGTACTTCTGTTTGGGGTCCACTTCATTGTGAAAAAGTACCCGGGTTTGGGGATGGAGATGCTTCCCAAGTGCAGGCTGTAGAGTGAGACCTCTCCTCAGCTCCCCAGTGCCCCGCCCTAAGTCCTGGATCCCCTGGACCCTGGCCACCAAGGCCCCCCGTCCTGGCCCTGGCCTGGCCGGGTTGTCCAGCTGCAGCAGACGCTGTTAGGGAGGGTGGAGGCCTGTCACCATCTGATGGGATGAGCCCATCAGCCTGACCTCAGTGACTGTAAAACTCATCCCATCAGTGGCAACGAACCAACGTCCTCTCCGAAACATGGATGCCGCCTGGGAAAAAGCCATTCATGTCCAGGTGTTCGGTTCTCACCCACAGGCCTCTTCAGATGCTTGTCCAGATTAGCCCTCTGGATGCAGCCAGGCTGAGGGCATGGCCGAGCACTGCCGCCTGGCCCCTCTCCGTCCCCACACCAGCCGCCCCCTGGCCATCGACCTAAGGCAGCAAATGTGATATGTGGCGGCAAAAGTGACTTTAAAACACTTCTCTATCTGCCTAAGTCCAACCAATCAGGCTCTGCCAGCAGTTCCCACTTCTGGAGCCGGCTGCGCCTGCGCTCCACTCCCGGCACCCACGTGCCACACCTGCGGAGACAGCTCAGAGCTGCGGAGTGAGGTGGCCCGGTTGATGTGACAGAGGACGTCAGACCTCAGACCCTTGTTCTCTGAGGTGCTTCGTTCCACAAGATTTGTGCGGTTTACATGTTGGATGCCTTATACGTCAAAACCAGGGGCCTCCCTGAAGTTTCAGACTTTCTGGAGATGGAACAGAGGCAGCTCTGGCCCAGGGCCAGCGGCGCCCTCCTGTGGGCGTCTGGCCAGGCAGCAGGGAGCGTCTGGGTCACACGGAAGTGAACTTCAAGGCAACAAAAACCCAGGTGACATTTTTAAAGATGCAGATGTTTCTAACTTCACGAATACTCTTAGCCCCACTCAAAACAATGATGTGCGACACTGGGGTTTTATTTTTTAAAATTTATACAGGAAATGAAACTCCAAATATCGAGTAAGCCCCACTCGGAGGAAGCCCCAGAATCGCCTTGTCTTCCAAACAACTGACACTGTCAGAAAGCAGGAGTGTGGACAGTGTGCAGGTGAGGGTGCAGCCAGCCATGGGGCTGCCATCTAAGACCAACCTCAGGGAACAAGTGGCGTCCCGAAGCTTTGGCTTCCTGTACTCGGGACCTGCTTCCTGGCGTGGGCCACGCCCCTACACCCATGTCCCCCACACTCGGCGGCCACGCCCCATGGCTGCACCCTCACCTGCACACTGTCACACTCCTCTTTCTGACAGTGTCAGGTGTTTGGAATTGACTCTTTGGAAGACAAGGCGATTCGGGGTCCTTCCTCAGAGTGGGTCTTACTCGTGGCCCATGGAGGCCGCCCCAGGAATTAGGGTCACAACGAAACAAGATTAAACACATCTTAGAGTTTTTACATGTCTTGATGCTGAGTGTATAGGAGGTGGTTTTATTTCTTAGTTAGTTTTTGTTTTTGTGACTACTCAGCAAAGGACACTTTTGCATTGGTTTTTAGGGAGAGTGGGAGGGAGAGGGAGAGAGACAGAGAGCAGCATCGATGTGAGAGAAACTCATCGATGGGTTGCCTCCCGCAGGTGCCCCACCAGGGCCCGGGCCGGGGAGGAGCCTGCCACCGAGGTACGTGCCCTTGACCGGAATCGAACCCGGGACCCTTTGGTCCGCAGGCCGAGGCTCTATCCACTGAGCCACACCGGCCAGGGCTACAAGTTGCTTTTTTAAACATAAAGGTGGTTTACTTCTAAGAGAATAATTCAGCTAACAGACACACGATGTGGTCGCCACGGCAGCCAGGCTCTGAAGACAGGCGGACAGCTGCGCCTGGGCCTCCGGCTCTTGGGCTGCCACGTGTTCCTTCATCAGCGCAGCCCTGCCCTTCGGCACAAATCTGAGCCACATGACTGCGTTTTGACTGGAACACAAACAATCCGTCAAGTTAAAAGTCAGTCAGATGGTGTTTGTGGTGAAGATGGAGCTGCTGTGATTAAATGTTTTATTTAGTGCCATGACCCAGCACGCTCCAATATGCACACAGATACAGTACATACACTCAAGTGCACATGCATGCATACAGGAGCACACACAGGTATACACAGGAGCCCCATGTGTGTATATGCACACATACACATGGGAGTGCATGCAACTTTAAAACAGCGCATGCACACACATGTGTGCACAGTACACCCCTGTTGCACTCATGTGCACAGACATATGCATACACACATGCACTGCCGCCTGGGCATGGGGGCATGTCTAAGGCCAGGCCAGCAGCACTGCCTGGGTTACCCAGGATCCCGGGGACTCTGGGGGAGTGGCCTGGCTGTGGACTGCACCCCAGGCACAAACACCAGAATGTGCATGTAGGGAGCATGACTCTGACGGCGGCTAGTGGGTGTTGGCCCACACTGGCTCACAGGAAGGTGGGCCAGGCTGGTGGGTGCCCACGCACCCCAATGCCTACACAGACTGGCCAGCCAACTGCACTGGAGCTGCACTAGTGTCTGGGCCAGCGGTGGGGGCCAGGCCGAGTCCTGGGGCCCCTGGGTGGGTCTGTGTTGCATAGACATTGTGCGTGGTGGGTGCCAAGCATCGGGGTCACCTTTGGGTCGTACTCCCCATGGGACCAGACTGTGCCTGCAGGGTGATTATTGCCCCAAAGTACTGTTTCTTCACCAAGACTGGAAAGAAACGAATACCTAACAGCCTGTAGGAAAGTGAGTTCTGGCGCGTTGACTGAGGGTAAACTTGGTGGCCTGTGGCCACTTGCGACTGTGCCACAGAGACAAAAGCTCAAGTCAGCTGGCTTACCTTCCAGATGACCTGATGTCTTTGTTTAATTTGCTACTTTCCAGCGCAGTAATCGACAGGAACAAAACACCGCCAAAGGGAAGGAAGTTCAACAGGAGAACAGTGCGCAGGTCTCATGCCCCCATCGGAATTCTCCTCGTGGCTCCCGGCTGGCGGAGGACAGCGGGCAGCCCCTCAGGGAGCTGCGTTTACAACAGTTTTCTCAGAATCTCCGTGGTTGGTGGGAGACAGCGCGCGTAGCCACTTTAGGTGCCCGGATCCTCAGCAGGATGTCTGAGATCCGACTCCAGCACCACACACGCCACAGAGCAACGCCTGCCCCCCGCCCCCCATGTCCACGTAGCTCTCCTGGCCCTGCAGACTGTGTGCTGTGCCAGACCTGCCTGGGCCTGCTCAGGGCACGGGGAGGTCCCAGCCTGCTTGTCTTTCTCCCCACCACCTGGGCCCGGGGGGCCTGTGCACCTGTGAGGTCTTTTTTGTTGTTGCTGCTAATCCTCACCCGAGGATATTTTTCATTGATTTTTAGAGAAAATGGAAGGGAGAGAGGGGGAGGAGGAGGAGGAGGAGAGAGAGAGAGAGAGAGAGAGAGAGAGAGAGAGAGAGGGGGGAGGGAAACATCAGTGTGAGAGACACATCGATTGTTTGACTCCTGCATGCATCTGGAACAGGGCCAGGGATCGAACCCGTAACCCAACCGGAATCGAACCTGAGACCCTTCAGTCCACAGGCTGACGATCTAACCACTGAGCCAGACCAGCTGGGGCCATTTTAAATTTTAACCGTTTAAAATGTTATTGCCCATCTTTGGTCCACATTCCTCTCTTGGTTTTTATCTATTTATTTAAGTAAATCTTCTCGTTGAAAGTATTACATATGTTCCCTTCTTCCCCCATTGACCTCTCCCAGCCCACTCCTGCCCCCACCCCAGGCCTTTACCACCCTAGTGTCTGTGTTCCTGGGTTATGCATAGACGCATACAAGTTCATTGGTTGATCTCGTCCCACCCGCCCACCCTCCACAGATCCAAAGACATAGAAGCACTGAACAGATCTCTTAGTTTCAAATATAGAAAATGCTACAGGAGCAGCTTGGGCTGCCACCTCAAAGTGGCTGTGGGTTGTTTCCAAGAGCTTTTTCTGTTGCTGTTAGGCCTCACCCGCGGACATTTTCCCTGGATTTCCAGAGAGTGGGAGGGAGGTGGGAAAGCAGAGAGAAACGCTGATGGGAAAGAGACACGTCGACTAGTTGCTTCCCACATGTGCCCCGACCAGGGGTTGGGGATTGAGCCTGCAACCCAGGTAGGTGCCCTTGACGGGAACTGAACCTTCAGCCCCTCAGGCCTTGGGCCGACGCACTGTCCATGGAGCCACACCAGCTGGGCCCAGGGCGGGTCTGTGTCCCCATCACCCCGTGTGTCTGCCACATGCCTCACGGGTGCTCTGCATGCTCCCAGTTCGCACGATGGTGCCGTCTGCACTCGTCTTGTGCAAGGTGCTTGCTCTGCACCAACATTATGTTGGGGGTTATTTATTTGTTATATTATTTAAATATTAGAGGCCCAGTGCACGAAATTCACGCACGGGGGGTTGGGGGGGGGAGGTGTCCCTCAGCCCGGCCTGCACCCTCTCCAATCTGGGACCCCTCGGGGGATGTCTGACTGCTGGTTTAGGCCTGTGGGATCGGGCCTAAACTGGCAGTCGGACATCCCTCTCACAATTTGAGACCGCTGGCTCTTAACCACTCATCTGCCTGCCTGCCTGATTGCCCCTAACCACTCTGCCTGCTGGCCTTCTTGCCCCCAACTCCTCCCACTGCTGGCCTGCTCGCTCCCAACTGCCCTTCCCTCCTGGCCTGATCACCCCTAACCACCTCTGCCTCACCCTGCCCGCCCTGCCACCATGGCTTTGTCTGGAAGGTCTCCTGGTCTAATTAGCATTTTACCCTTTTATTAGTATAGATATTTTTATTGACTTTTACAGAGAGGAAGGGAGAGGGATAGAGAGTTATAAACCTCAATGAGAAAGAAACATCGCTCAGCTGCCTTCTGTACACCCCTACTGGAGATCGAGCCTGCAACCAAGGTACATGCCTTTGACCAGAATCGAACATGGGACCCTTCAGTTCGTGAGCCAACACGACACTCTATCCACTGAGCCAAACTAGTTAGGGCTGTTTGGGGATTTATTGGAGGGTGCCACCTCCCTCAGCACCACTCATGTGTCTCCTGTTGGCTGCTGTGTGATGGTACCTCACTGTTCGCACCCGCCTGCCCAGTTACTGGGGGAGGTTTGTGCTGTTAGCAGTGTTATCTGCACCCTGGTCCTCTGGCTTGTTGTTTACTTACAGAGCCCCTAACACATACTTTGGGCTCCCCTTTGAGGTTTGCAAATACCTTATCCCAGGGTTTTTAAATCTGGTTGTGGTATTTTGTAAAAAAGTAAATCACATTTATTAAAATCTTTTCCTTTATTGCTTGTCTTCTTTTTTCCTGCTTAAGAAATTCTCCCTACCCCAATGTTTTATGTCTCCTTTTCTTGCAAAAGTCTTACAGTTTTGCTGTCATATTTAGGTCTTTTATCAACCTGGGAATTTACCTTTGTTTATAATGTGATCTCATTTTCTATCTTTTGTTATATGTATATATGTGTGTGTTCATCTGTCTATATCTATCTGTACACAGTCATCATCTATCCATCATTCACCACCCATCATCTACCCTTTATCTATCCATCTCCTTTGTCGTTTTTCCTTTATTGCATGGATAGCTAATTTCTCTAGCACCCCTTCTCTCTTATCACGGTAACCCAGTTATTTCGGTGCTTTATGAAATCTGTTATTATTAAGCTGTTTGTAACATATCTCACATAATGATATTCTATATTTACACAATTTTTCTTCTTTGTTCTGTCCTTCCTGCCGATCCACACATCCCACATCTTACTTCACCACAGCGTTGCCCTGGGCACTTTCCCTGTGCATTCCTGGTAAGACTACCACGAGCCACACAGACTCAGGACGCAGGCCGGCCTGGCTTTGGGGGTTTGCTTGTTAATTTGGGTAGAATGCCATCTTGGCAAACTCGAGTCCTTCCATCTCTGGATAGATCTCTCTCTTCACTTATTTAGGTATTCTTTTATGTTTTTCAATAAAGTTTAATACTTTTCTCTGTAAACATCTTGCTTGGCTTTTGTTAGATTTTCCCGAGATGCATTTTCATTTTTGTGGCCATTGTAAATGTTGTCTTTTCAGAAATTACATTTTCTATGTGCCTGTTGCTGGTCTAAAGACTATTGCTGACCTGGTATAGTGACCTTGTGCCCAGCAACACGCCAAACATTTCTTTACGGTTCTAGTAACTTGTCGGTTTCCGATGTCAGCGGTGTTCGTGACGGCGCTGTGTCTGGCTTCCTGACCCCCTGCCTGTGTTCTGGGGCGCACGTTCTTGCTGAGACTTCCAACACGATCGGACTAGAGGTGGGGATGACAGTCCTCCTCTCGGTTCTAATTTCAGTCCTTAGATATGGGGCTGTCCCTCTGAACACATGAAGGAAGTTTCCTTCTTTGGCTGGTTTGCTAATAATTTTTGTTGTTGTTTCCATCAGTGGCATTCAATTCTGAAGTGAAAATTAATACAGGGAACCTCAAATTGTGCTGGAGTTGGAAAGGCCAGAGAGGACGCCCCACTTTGTCAATGGCCCCAGGTGCAAGTGCTCTCCGGCCCAGCAACAAGCCCAGCCAATGGAAACGCTGCAGCTCAGCCAATGAGAAGCGGTGGCCACCGGACCGCCTCCTTTGCCCAGTGAACCTGACTTTTTCTCTTGCTGAGACTGTCCGTCCTGCCCCGGAGGTGTCTCTGCCTGTGGGGTGAGCCGCAGCCCAGCTCATGGACACTCACAAGACCCACGGACCCCCGATTTAATCAGCTGGGTTTTGTTCTTGACACTGTGTCTTTCCCCGTTAGTGATCATGATCATCTGTTTTCTGCGGTAAGTTACACTGATACATGTTTTGATGTAAATCAAACCAATGCTGCATCTGATTTAAAAGTCAGTGATGGTTTTGTTTTCCCATCTGACTCTGTATTTCTACCACGTCCTTTGCTGATATCCATTTTTGTGGAAAAATGGTTGCATTGCTATTCTGTTATTTCCAGTTTGGACAGGATTACTGGTTTCTTCTGGCTGAGCCCCGAGATTAGTTTTCTTACACCCACAAGTTGACACACAACCTTCTCTCCCCACCCTCCCAAAGAGTGTTGGCATAAAAAAAATCCATGTTCTACTTTATTAAGCTCATAGCATTGTCCACGGGGAGGCACATGGTGGTCCTGACTGCATTCATGTTTCTAGGAATCTGGGCCATCCCAACGTTTGGCAGAGGTGAGAGCAACATGCTGTCCTAACGCAGACGTGGCCACTAGCTCAGAACTTCTCTCCCTGGGGCCTCCCTCCGGACACGGCTCTGTCTCCCACCGTCACCATCAGGAACCTGCCTGCAGCTGCACACGGTGTCCAGGGCTCTGTGAATGGCACACGGGGCCGAGAGATTCTGGTCATGTGTTTACAGCAACTTTATTCGTAATTGCCAGAACTTGGAAGTAAACAAGATGTCGCTCCCTAGATTCTCTGTGTCCACCCAGAATAGTATTCAGCACTCAGAGGAAATGAGCGATCAAGCCATGAAGACGTGGGGGAACCTTAGATGCATGTTCCCAAGGGGAAGAACCCAATCTGAAAGACTGTATGTGGTGGGATTCCAGATACGTGGCTTTCGGGGAAAAGAAAACTATAGGATGTCCCCCCATATGTATATACACACTCTGAATAGTTATAACGGCGGTGTTTATTAAAATACGTTTCGTTTCCCAAGTGGAGCGACCAGCTGTTAAAGTGTGCATTCATGTTTGGGGACACCCTGTATTTAGACAGCAAATAATAAAAAGCAAAGAGAACAAAACCACTCTCCTAAAAACCTTTGAAAGGCAAGGGGGGAAATCCAGACACAGAAAACCTAAGGAAGAAAAGAGGGAGGTCTGGGGAGGGAGGAACCAGTGAGAGCCCGTTGGATGTGAGGGAGGGAGGGATCTGGGCCAGACCGCCAGCAAGCAGTGATGCAGACTCCGCTGCGCAGGACCCACAGCAGACACTTACGGTGCCGTGGGAACCACACCAGAGCCAATGGCCAGGGCCAATCAGATGCGGAAATCTTTATCCAAGTGTTCAAGGCTAAGAGGCTACACACAGGCGCAAGGTACAGCAATCTCACGGTGCCCTGGGCAGGCGTCCCCTGCTATAACCCAGATGATTGCTGCCACTCTTTGGGGGAGCCTCTCTTGTCTAAACGGTATTAAGGTATGTTACTGAGGCTACTGAGGCTGTGAGCTTAGATGCAGCTGCTGAGGGGCTGTGGGTCCCGAGGCAGCGCGCCCAGCCGCTCAGGTACTGGCTGTGGGGACGGGGCTGCTGCTGCTGTGGGAATGGTGTGCTGTTGCCTAGCCGGGGTGCAGCTTCCTGCTGGATGGGACTTGGTGGTTGGGGAGCTGCTTTGTCTAATGGATCCTTGTGAGCAATGGCTACATGGCCACCGGCTCCCACCATACAGACCCTCTTATACAGTCACAACCTGTCATGGCTTCTCTGACTACCACCCAGCGTCCCAGAAGGTCCAGCCCCGGGCAGAGGGGCTCGGACCCGACAGTTGGCGTGGTCGGGCAGGATCAGGACCTACTTGGACCATTTGGCAGGATGGCGCAGTGAGAGCTTTCAACACTAGCACAGCGAGCAGGGTTCAAGTAGGAACTTGCTCTGACCATGGGCAGGATTTAGGAATAAGTACTCCAAGAATTAGAACTTGCTCTGACAGATGCAAAGTTCAGAAGTCCATGAATCCTCTTTGAAAAGATTCAAAATAAAGGAAAGAAAATAAAGAGTAAGCAGCGTGGGAAGGCCTGGGGCGAGCTGTGAGCCATTTATCACAGAATCAAAACCGACCGGTTGTGTAGATTACAGCACCAAACCGACGTGTCATCAATTGTGCTAACAATCCTATAAAAAAGTTGTAAGTGGAGGAAGGGAGAAAGGGCGTGTGATAATTTTGTCATGTTTTATAGCAAGGAGTCCAGGGATATGGACTAAAATAGGAAAGAGCAGTTAATTTTTAAAATGAACATTTAAAAATATTTTTTCTTAAATTTTTAGGAATATTTTATGAACTAATACTTCTTGTAAGAAGGAACAGTTATCCAAAGTTCAGCACTTTCTCTTTTTCTGTTAAATTCAGAAAAATTACATTAAATGCTCTGGATTAAAAATAGCAATGGAGTGGAGCCTGCTGGACAAATCGCCTCCGAGACAGCTTCCTGAGTGTCTGTGACTGCTGCTTCTGGGTAGTGATAGTTAAAAATACTTTCCTGCCCTAACTGGTGTGGCTCAGTGGATAGAGCGTCGGCCCGCGGACTGAAGGGTCCCGAGTTAGATTCCAGTCAAGGGCATGTACCCTGGTTACGGCCACATCCCCAGTAGGAGGTGTGCAGGAGGCAGCTGATCAATGCTTCTCTCTTATCGATGTTTCTAACTCTCTATCCCTCTCCCTTCCTCTCCGTAAAAAAATCAGTAAGATATATTTTAAAAAATGCTTGCATTACAAAATGTGGTGTTTTTGCCCCAGCTGGTTTGGCTCAGTGGATAGAGCGTCAGCCTGCGGACTGAAGGGTCCCAAGTTTGATTCCGGTCAAGGGCACGTGCCTGGGTTGCAGGCTCTGTCCCCAGTAGGGGGAGTGCAGGAGGCAGCCACTCAACGATTCTCATCACTGATGTTTCTCTCTCCTTCTCCCTTCCTCACTGAAATAAATAAAAACGTATTTTTAAAAACGCAGTGTTTTTATTGAGTATTTACAATTAAAAAATTACAAGTAATATCAAGTCATTATTTCTTAAAAAGAGGGGGCGGACCCTGGGGAGGCCAGGAATCCAGGGAGGCGAGGGGAGAGACACAGGTGGCAGAGGTTGAGAGAACTTGCCCATTCTTTCTAGATCACACTGCTCTTCCTAGTCACAAGTGCTCCAGGGGCCAGACTGTGAGTCTGTGGTGACTGTGGAGGAGTGCCTCCTCCAGGAGGCCCGGAGGCAGGACCATGAATGGATGGAATCCCACCTGCGGCTGTACCCGGGGGCCCAGAGCACAGATGCCTCCAGGAAAGCCCCGTTTTCACCTGAAAGAAAACGTGGTTTGGGTTTGGGGATGTGGCAGACATTTCCTTGAAAACCAAGTGGACTGTCATTGCAAAGACAACTCAGTATGTGCTGATGAGCTTTGAGTTTTCACACCAAGTTAAAGTTTTGGGACACTTGCACCTGCCTCCTTGCTCCCAGCATTTAGAGTTCTGATGAGGCTGTGGGCGATGGAATTAGTGGTGTTTGGCTTTGCATCATGAACCGTGTTGCCACGTTACTTTCCAGATGAGCGTGTGATGGAGCCACACCTGGGGAGGGTCCCCTCCGAGCACAAGGGCGCAATGCAGTCGAGTGCAGCCCAGAGCCGGCCACGGTGGTTTCAGACTGCACAGCACAACTAAGTGTCCTTTTCAAAATAACTTTATTTTGAAAAAGTTTAAATCTCAGAAGAAGTTGCAAAAATAGTACAGAGACCCTCGCCCCACACCAGCTTCCCCTGTGGCATTTAAAGCTACAGGCTTGTTGACACCAGTGTGAAGCTCAGTGCACGCACTCACTGCTTTGCCTCTGGTGCACCTTCCACATTTTGGGTGCAGCGTTGACACAGAACACGCACAACGACCCCGAACGGACCACACCCTCCTGTCTGGCCCCAGGCTGTGCGCCCGCACCTGCACACAGCACAGCAGACGGAGCGCCAAGCCCAACCGTCCCCACCTGAGCCAGACACTCAGGAGATTCGCAAAAATATAAGGTAATGCCACTCTTCTTGCTAATTTTTGTGTGTGGAAAATAGCTATTTTTCTTAAAAATATATTAAAGCTTATATCTTTATTTTTAAGTGAATAAATGGTTTTGAAATGTCTGTTAATTTTCAATGCCACCAGTGCTGACAGCTGTGACCCCATGAAGCCGAGCTCCGGGGGCCCGAAGGTCGAAAGGGTCGAGCCTCTGAAGGTCGCACACGCGACACCCACCCTGGCAACCTTTTCGCGCACCATGAAAGCGCACAGGGCTGGTCACAGCCTGACGCATCCAGAGGCAGTTTCTGTAGTGATTGTCTACAGGGGACTACAGTTCATATTCAAACTAAGTATTTTAAAGTGACCTTTTATTAAGCCACTTACTACTGAATTCAACTTCAAGTATAGTCGTCCAAGCAATTGAAGCTATCCATCCACATTGTAGAATTCACCTCTTCTTTTTAGAATAATCTTGCACTTACACCTACTTTTATTAATCGAATCCGTGAAGTAACCCGTAGACTTCAACAATGTGCTACTTTCCCAGCGTCTGCCTTGGCGCCGGACTGGTCCACGGCGGTGAAACACAGGCAGAGGGCGGCTGTGACGAGCAGGTGCATGCCCTCGTAGAGGAGCTTCGGGGAGAACACGCTCCATATGAACAGGTGGTAGCGCAGGGCCGTCACCAGGACGATGTAGGCGGACACCGGGACGGAGCTGAGCAGCGCGTAGCAGAAGCAGGCGCGCCTCAGCGCCGAACCGCTGCGGGTAAAGGGAAACGGGTTAGTGCACTGTGCTCTGTGCCAGGGGCACTAACCAGTCACTGACATTTGTTTTTGAAAACGAGGAGGTAATTCTTGCTCCTGGGCCTGGTCAGTCTGGTGGGCAGAGGCGACTGAGGAGACGAGGCTGCAGGCAGACACCTCCTATCACGCTACTCCACGCTCCGTTTTGCAAAAGTATCTATTTAAAAATGATATGCACGCACTGCTATACTCCCACGTGTATTATAACCTATAAACAATGAAAAGAAAACCGCACGAGACTATGATCAGCTACATGCCAACAAACTGAACAATCTGTAGGAAACGGAGAAACTCCTAGAAACGTACCATCTTCCAAGTCTGAGTTAAGAAGAAAGAATCTGAAGAGACTGATAACTACTCATGAAATCAGAGCAGGAATAAAAAACTCCCCACAAACAAAAGTCCTGGACAGGATGACTTCACAGGTACATTTTCCAAACACTGAAAGAATCATTAACATGCATTCCTCTCAAACTATCCCAAACATTCAAGAGGAGGGAGGCTCCCAAGCTCATTTTACGTGGCCAGCACCCTCCTCATTCCAAACCAGACAGAGACACTGAACAAGAAAAGTATAGGCCAATATCCCTGATGAACAAAATATGCAAAAATCCTCAACAGAATACGAACAAATGGAGCCCAGCAAGGTCATACACCATGACAAGGGCTAAACAGAGCCCAGAGGGAGGCCAGCCACACGGTCTAGGACAGAGGTGGTGACAAGAGCGCACAGTGGGTAGACAGTCTCTTAATAAAGGGCGCTGGAACCTGGACAGACGTGCAAAATATGAAGCCAGGCCACCAACTTACACCACACAGAAGAACCAACTCAAAGCGGATCACGGACCTAAACGCAAGATCCTGAGTGTCAGCGCATGCTGCCTCCCTCTATGCTCAGACACACGCGGCCCCCACCCGCCCCCTGGACAGGCCTTGCTCCCGCGCTCTAGCTCCGGGGTAACTAGTTCACTCTCCGTGGCGGCTCCAGACCTGAGCTCCTGCAGCAAGTCCTTGTACAGACCCCGCAGGTCCCACTAGGGATCTAACCATCAGGAAGGGGACCCCCAGGGAGCTCGTCACCTCCTGGAGCCACGGCACCAACAATGAAGGAGAACTGGGAGAAGCTTCATCGACAGGTGGGCCTTGGCCCCTCTCTGCCCCTCGCCTGGGGGGTGGGTCTTTCTCAGCCACAGAACAGGGGCTTCCACAGTCACACTCCAGGGTCCCCCTCCTGTCACCCTGGCAAAGGGAGCTGCGCACTGGAGGGGCACGGCCAGACTGCTGAGGGACAGAGGAGGAGCCGCACCTGCTGGGCTCCCAACTCAGGAAGTTCACCAAGTGGCTGGCCCACAGCACAGGCCCCGCATACGTCGCAAATGCCGTCAGGAACATGGCCGGGACCGCCACGTAGGTGTTCAGGCCCACGAAGCCGGCCGAGACATCCACCGTGGCGATGTTGTTGGAGTTTCCCTGGAACGATAGGGCCATGCGACCGTGAGAAGCCAGGAGCCCCGGCCGCCCGCCCACCCTTCTGTCCTGGCTGACCCTGGACACACTTCCAAAGGTGGCGAGGAGCCAGGGCCAGGTCTGATCGTGGGAACTATACAGACAGAAGTCTCTGATGAGCTGGAACAAGGTCTGCCTTCCCTCAGATCCATCTACTGCACAGACACACGACACAGCCTCCCCCGGGACCCTGTCCGAGGGCTGCGTGGGACCCCGGGGGGAGGGGCAGGCGGCCCAGGGGCCACTGCTGGAGGCTGAGCTGGATGCTGGGCCCAG
Source organism: Corynorhinus townsendii (assembly GCA_026230045.1). Taxonomy (NCBI): domain Eukaryota; kingdom Metazoa; phylum Chordata; class Mammalia; order Chiroptera; family Vespertilionidae; genus Corynorhinus; species Corynorhinus townsendii. The sequence goes on along the minus strand of JAPDVU010000001.1, from coordinate 84,183 downwards.
GGGATGAACGACTGAGGGAACAGGCGAGCAGGAGGCCGCGAGCACAGTCACCACCTCAGCAGATGAGGCCGTGCAGATGGCCGGCAGCAGCCATGCCTCACGCAACAGCTGCATCGTGTCTTCCAGACACGCACACGGCCGGAGCAGCACCACCACTCTGCGCCGGCAGCTCTTCCGCAGACTGACAGTGAAACTTCCCAAAGAAAAGCTAAAAGGTAAATGCCAAGAAGCTACTGGCCTACCCACAAAGGTAACGAAAACCTACCTGGAAGTAGAAGAACGCTTGACCAAACCAATAGTGCATGACGGCGACCTCAGCGGCACCATGCCTCAGGGGCCTCCAGATGAACCTGGTCATCACGGTCTGGATTAAGAGGCTACACACTAGGACAGGAAGGTTATGTGGCCTGAAGAGCAAGGCTGCCAGGAGCACCAGTCCACTGTGCATGTCCCACAGACCTACAGTCTTGACTGGGACGTCTGCAGCGAGGACTTGGGACTTCAGCACGTCTTTGATGCCCGTGAACAGAATGCCAAGGACAAACACGTACACAAAACGCGCTTCAATGACGCCCCTAGGAAAAAGCAAAACCAATTAGCACATATTTCCCCACAAAGACCGCGTGTCTACTCAGCTAACAAGCCCCAGCCCCGCCTGCCGGGTGCCCAGTGGAAGTGCCAGGCCCCCTGTGTGCCCTCCTCTGACGGAGCTGGCGCACGGGAACCTTCCTCCTCTTGTCCAAGGATGACCTGGTACAGCTCTGCCAGGAACAGCCACGAGCTCACAACACTGAGACACACTTGCACGTGTCTGCACACAATGATTTGGTCCACACTATCTGTTGTGGTGGGCAAGTTAATTAGGACTTCTGATGCTCAACCGTGTTATTTGCAAATGAAGAGAGACGGCACCTACACCCCACAGAGCCGTCCTGGGAACTGAGGGAGGGACTGCACGTCCGTGGTTTGCACAGGTGCCTGCTGTGAACTGAGTATTTCCACACGTCACCTACAGCTGTCTGCAGAGGACACTATTTGTGACAACACGCCAAAGAACTTCATTGTGTGAAACACGTATTCCTGAAACATATTTAAATAAATTTCGTACCTGGCCTTATCCAGTTTGCAGCCCCACCCATGTGAATAAGACTGTGCTGGCTCAGGTTTCAGACTGAGAATAAACAAATAATCTTCCCTGTCGCCAAAGGGAGTGTAGGCAGCCACCATTCTGGCCCGCATGACTTGCAGCTCCCCTGGGGCCGCCATTTTGAAATGGTAAATGTCAACCCCTTCCTTTTCCCTTTAAATTAGCCAATCTTGCAAGACTGAGAGCCTAAGCTCTCCCATTAACAGTGAGGGACGGATCAGGTGTGTCAGCAATAAAAGCCCGAGTGGACACCTGCTCAGGATGTGCACGCTCCCAGCCCCCATGCATACGCACCTCCTGCAGCAGGAAAGGTACTGCCTTGCTGTCTGGCTCCCGAATGTCCTTGGTGTTCTGCCAGGACCCTTGGTTTTAGGGGATTGCCTTATTTCTAACAAGACTTTTTAAAATCTCTCAAACAAGCAGCAGCTGGTGCCAGCACACCCCATAACTATCACTCAGAGGCCCAGGACCCGGCATTAGCACCAGCCCACCTTGCTTCTCAGCTTGCCCTCACCTGGCGTTTCCAAGCCCAATACAAGTAACAGCCACATGCAGATAGCTCTGCAGCTCCTACAGGGTGGCCCTGGCAGTGGCTGACTTTGTACCAGAGGCACCAGACCCAGTGCACCTGGCGGACAGCTCCAGACCACACCAGATTACAACATCCACAAGCGACACATTCAGGGGCAGACTCAGGGAGCACCAAAGCTCCACTGAAGCAAGTCCTGCTCCACAGGGGTGTCCCCTGCACAGCAGCTCTCCCACGATAGTTGCAGCCTGGTCTGCACAGCCAATTGGCCTGGAGGTCACCTCTTCCCAGGGATACCAACAGCAATCAAGGCTCAACTACAACAACTAGATATATAGTTCAAATTAATGGTTACAAGGATGCTCAAGGATGCTCAATGAGAGCTTCAAGGGACTTAGTGAAAATGTGAAAGACATGCAAAAGGACCAGTCAGAAATTAAGCATACACTAACTGAAATACAGAGTAATTTACAGGGACTCAACAAGAGAGTAGAGGAGTCTGACCATCAAATCAACAATTTGGAATATGAGGAAGCAAAAAACACACAATTGAAAAGCAAAAAGCATCCAAAAATACGAAGATAGCCTAAGGAGCCTCTGGGACAACTTAAAATTTACCAGCATCGCATTATGGGGGTGCCAGAAGGAGAGAGAGCAAGACATTGACAACCTATTTGAAGAAATAGCAACAGAAAACTTCCCCCACCTGGTGAAAGAAACAGACAAGTCCAGGAAGCGCAGAGAGTCCCAAACAAGAGGAACCCAAAGAGGACCACACCAAGACACATCATAATTAAAATGCCAAGGGTTAAAGACAAAGAGAGAATGTTAAAAGCAGCAAGAGAAAAACAGTTAATTACCTACAAGGAAGCACCCATACGACTGTCAGCTGATTTCTCAACAGAAACTATGCAGGTCAGAGGGAAGTGGCAAGAAATATTCAAAGTGATGAATAGCAAGACCCTACAACCAAGATTACTCTACCCAGCAAAGCTATCATTCAGAATTGAAGGGCAGATAAAGAGCTTCACAGATAAGAAAAAGCTAAAGGAGTTCATCACCACCAAACTGGAGGAGGAAGAAGGTAAGGAGAAGCAGGAGGAGAAAGAAAAAGAAAAAGAAGAAAAAAAGACAGAAAATATAACAACAAAGAAGCATTGAACAGACTGTCAAACTACAGCGGGAAGGCAGGGGAGGTTGGGGGGCGGGCTGTAAGAGATCAACCAAAGGACTTGTACGCATGCATATAAGCACAACCAATGGATACAAGACACTGGGGGTGGGAGGGGGGCGGGCAGGTGAAGGCATGTACTGGGGGGTAGGGGAGGCTGTGGGGAGGTCAATGGGGAAAAAAAGGAGACATATGTACTACTATTTGTAATACTTCAAACAATAAAAGAAAAGAACAAAGATGAAAAATAAATAATATACAGCAATGTGCCAAAAATTACTCAAATCAGATTCATAATTATCCCCAAATTCAAAGAACTGTTTGGGAAGCTAAGTTGTACTTTATGTTTATACCATTTTCTATGATAAATAAAAGGCTTTAAAGATAAATATTAAAAAAAAGAAAGTATAAAAATAAAATGTTAATACATACATATTTATCAACAATTAAATCTAAAAGTAAAAATAAAAGAACAAGGAATCTAATGAATAAAATAAACTGATGAATAGAATAGAATGTGAGGCACGGAACAGACTGACGAATCTCGGGAGGAGGGGCAGGAAGAGATTATTCATACAGAGATATTCAGACTAGAGGCCGGTGCACTAATTCATGCACGGGTGAAGTCCTGAGGGGGGTGATGGGGACTGGGATGCACTTGCCAACCCAGGATCCGTTCCGCTGAGTTTGCGCCGGTTGTCGGGAGCCACCTGGTGGCTGCTTTCACATCCTTTCTTCCTTGTGGAGCGTCTAAGGAGCGGAAGTGGCTGTGGTGCCTGAGGCCGACTTCCAGGAGGGCGGCGCTGTGGGGCTTGCGCCCATGGCGCTGGCCTGTCAGTGCCTGGCCCATTCTTCGGAGATTGGACCTGCAGGACTACTGAAGGAGTGAGTGGCTGCTGCTGGACTGGTGGGTCGCCAGGTCGGATCTGTCAGCTGAGCAGCGCTCCCACCAGGGGAGCTCACTGACCACCAGGACGCAGCCCCTGCATTGAACATCTGCCCTCTGGTCAGTGTGTGTCATAGCGACTGGTCTTAAAGGTTACTTAGGCTTTTATGTATATAGACTAGAGGTCTGGTGCACAAAATTCGTGCATGGGTAGGGTCCCTAGGCCTGGCTGGCAATCAGGGCCGATTGGGGCCTTCTGGCTGCTGGCCAGGGCCTCCCTTCCCTGGCTGCCAACTGGGGCTTTCCTTCATTCTGCGCCACCCCCTGGTGGTCAGCGCACGTCACAGCGAGCAATCGAACTTGCAGCCTCCCAGTCGAACTCCCGAGGGGACACTTTGCATCTTAATAGACAGACATTGCCTATGGACACAGACAATAAAGTGGTGAAGGTCTTAGGTGGGACGGGAACCAAGTGGAGGGGTAATGGGGGGGGGGATACCTGTAATACTCTTAACAATAAAGGTTTAAAAAAATGTCATACAAAACAACCAGAAAGCCCACTGCATGGGAGAACACATTGGCCAATGTTATCTCCAATAAGGGTTTACTCTCCAACATTTACCGGGAACTCATACGACTTAACAAAAGGAGGACAAACAATCCAATGAAAAATGGGCAAAGGACCTAAATAGACACTTTTTGAAAGAGGACATACAGAAGGCCAAGAGACATATGAAAACATGCTCAAAGTCACTAATCATCCGAGAGATGCAAATCAAAACGACAATGCGGTACCATCTCACACCTGTCAGATGGCAATCATCAACAAATCAAGAAATGACAAGTGCTGACGAGGATGCAGAGAAAAAGGAACCCCCGTGCACTGCTGGTGGGAATGCAGACTGGTGCAGCCGCTGTGGAGAACAGTATGGAGTTTCCTCAAAAAACTAAAAATGGAACTTCCATTTGACCCAGTGATCCCACTGCTAGGACTATATCCCAAGAAACCAGAAACATAAATCAGAAAGGATATATGCACCCCTATGTTCACAGCAGCACAACTTACCATAGCTAAGATTTGGAAACAGCCCAAGTGCCCATCAGCAGACGAGTGGGTTAGAAAACTGTGGCACATCTACACAATGGAATACTATGCCGCTGTAAAAGAGAAGGAACTTTTGCCATTTGCAACAGCATGGATGGACCTGGAGAGCATTATGCTAAGCGAAATAAGCCAGTCGGAGAAGGATAAATATCACGTGATCGCACTCACATGTGGGATATAATGATCAACGTAATCTGATGAACAAGAACAGATACAAAGACAAATGGCAGGGCCGGGGGGTTAGAGAGCAACCAAAGGCTTGTATGCATGCACATGAGCATCACCAATGGGCGGTGGGGGCTTGCCCGGGGTGGGAATGGCTGAGGGGGGGAGGGAGCGTCAACTGGGGAAATAGGAGACATATGTAAAACTGTAGACAATAAATACATTTTAAAGAATTTCATGAAGAAGTATTCCGTCCTAGAAAGACTGATCGCTTAAAGTAAAGCTAGGTGCCTCTCCTGGCGCTTCCTCTACCCTAAGCCCTTCCTTGTTTCCCTGTCCCCAACTTCAACATCCTCTCAAAATAAAAAATAAATACAGTAACGCTAAGTAAGAATGTTTAAATGGAATAATCAAAATAATATAGATTTTGAAACAATAAACTTCCCTGTTTCCTGAGAGAGGTTTATGCACTTTTAAAACATTACCTGCTTAGTATGATGCGTTTAATTCAAACAGCGGAGCACTGTCCACCGAGGCCTGCCATGGCCACACCTGGCCCCGGAGATGCGCTCAGGCCCAGCAGGAGCCAAGCGGAGCCAACACCAGACCCTCAGGACCAAAGAGAATGCAGCAGAGGCCTGAGGGCCAGAGCTTGAGGGGGAGGGCTGGGCTCTGTGTCTGCAGTGCCGGGCGGGCTGAATGCCGGGCCCCAGGAGGAAGAGCACCACCGAGGCCTGGCCTCCCGTGCCCGCTGAGCATGGGCTTCCGTGTGAGGAGAGCCAGGAGGTAAGGTGAAGGCGGCTTAGGAGACGGTGGGCAGCAGCACCTGGGGCCCGAGAGGTGAGAAGCAGTCAGGTGCTCCAGACGCAGGACAGTGCAGGGAGGAGCAGCTTGGAAGCAGGAGGGCCGAGGACCGGGGCAGGGGCTGGGCAGGAAGCACTTGGCGGAGAGTGTGAACCAGCCGCACAGATTAACCAGAGGGGCACTGGCCTGCATGCCGCTGGGCCTGTGAGAGGGAGACACTGCCCCAGCTCTGAGGGAGCGATGCTGCAATCAGTGCCTCAACCAGCGAGGAAAGGAGGGTCCGTGAGTGTCTCAGACACGGAGACGTAGACAAACAACTGCGCGGCACATCCGGAGTGTGACGTCCATCTCCGGCAGGTGCCCAGCCTCAGACTACAGAGTGCACATCCGTGAGAGGCCCGCACACCATGCTGTCCCCAGCTGGCCTCCTGTGTCGGATGAAGTCCCCTCAGCCAAGCCCCTGGCATCCCTGACCCCCCACTCCAGTTGGCAGGCCATTTCCAGGGTACCCCGTGCCCCTCAGCCACCCACCCAGCCTGGCACAGCCCTCAGCTTTCAGCTGGACCTTTGTGTGAAGATGATCAGAAAAGCAATGCAGTCCTGGCCCGTGTGGCTCAGTGGATGGCGTGTGGGCCTGCAGACTGAAGGGTCCCAGGTTCGATTCCGGTTACGGGCACATCCCCAGTGGGGGGCGTGCAGGAGGCGGCTGATTGATGTTTCTAACTCTCTATCCCTCCCCCGTCCTCTCTGTAGAAAATCAGTAAAATATATTTTTTTAAAAAGAAAAGCAATACAGCACTCGTGAAATGGAGGCCAGTGCCATCTGTGAGTCTTTCCCATGAACAGCAATGCCCCTACTTCACAAGCTCAGGCCACACAGGGACAGCCTGCTGCTCTGCGTCTCTGCGCGTCCTGTGAAAACACACGACCCAGCAGATGCCGAGGAGCTGAGCACCCAGAACAAGCCTCGCTGGCTCAGAGGGCGGAGGCTCCCCCACGGCTGGCCCTGCCGCCTCCCACGGAGCAACGCTGGTGCCTTGGAGAGCAGAGCACCCCCGCCCCCGCCCCGGGCCTCCTCGCTGCTCGAGAGGACACCTGGGTCGGAGGGTCCACACATTTCCCACAGTCCTGGGACACTGCCCCCCGTCTCCAGGAGACAGAGCAGCTGCCCTGGCTGCAACGTGTCTCGAGGCTCAGCGGCACAAAGCTCCTCAGGGCTCCCCACAAGACCTGGGTGAGTTTACTTTCCTGCCTGTCTCCCAGCTGCTAGGCAACACCCACTCTTCTATCTCATTTCGTCCTGACCAAGCAACACTGAGTCCTTGAGACTCCTTGTTTTTTAAAAAAATCAAACACCTCAAACACCTCACTACCGAGCAGGACAGAGGGAAATGGTCAGCTCACTGAGCGTGCTCCGTCAGGCCCCAGGATCTGCTGGTGAAACCACTTCACCAACAGCAAACTCCAGCGTCCTAGAGGCAGCAGGCAGGTGTCCCTTCACAAACCAGCCCCGGGCTGCAGCACACTACCTGGAAATGTCCTTGTTGCCTTGTTGCCATGGGGACAGCACGTGGCCAGTGGCTGCCCTGTAGCAGTAGACACCCAGCAGGCCAAGCGCCAGGGCCCCCTTGGACACCGGGGAGCACCTGCTCTGAACCAGCGCGAAGATGGCGAGGAGGGACAGGGCAGCAAGGACAGAGAGCTCGGCTTGGTGGTCAGAGCTGCAAGGGAAGGAAAGTGCCAGGAATTAGCACAAGTGCAGCTGGTGAGGCTCGGGTCCAGCTGAGCGCTGGCTAAGAGCTGTGCTAAAAAGGGCCGACCCCCCACAAGCATGGAAGAAGGTGCTGGTGACTTAAATGCAGCCCGAGGCTCTCACAACTCCCAAAGGGCTGTTGCCCTGAGCTGCCGCTTCCTGTCCCCAGTGGCCCACCCCCCACTCCGCCATGCGTCCCTTTTCTGGGCGGCCGCATGTTCCCTACACAGGTGAGGAGTTGCTGGACAAACCCTGTGCTTCCCAGGGTACATCCCACTGGGGGAGTCATGCATCTCCTTGGCGTGATCCCCATTCAGGGCCCGAGACCCCAGAGAAGTTGGGAGGCTCACAGGCAGCGGTCACGGGTAGGTGGGTGCCCTACTGCCTGGCCAAGTCCACCGCTGCTGCCGGGGAGCCGTGTCCACTCACGAAGTGAAACACACAAAGGAAACGCCCCTTGGGAACAGGCAGAGGGTGCCTGTGGCCAGAGCCCTGCTCTAGGGGTGGTCAAATGGGGTCCACGCATTGCTGCTGTTTAAACTGGACATTTACGTCCTGTCCTGGTGGTAAGTGGTCACAACTGGAAAAGAACCAGAAGGCGAGCCTGGATGCCCCAGCAGCTCTGCCCTGGTCCCGTGGCCACCTCTGCAAACTGGCAGGGACAGCTCGAGACGCAGAAGCAGCCCGAGTGGAGGGCCAGGTCCAGCGTGAGGAGAACAGCCCCCCGCACTGCCGCAGTCTCTGGAGCAGCAAGGCGCGGTCACCGTGTGGTCCCAGGGCTCAGGCTCGGCTCCTCTCTCCAGGTCACCGAGCGTGAGGAGTGGGCCCGCAGCAGCACCTCGAGGAGCGCTGCCCGGGCGCTAGGCCGTCGGGTGGCTAGGTAGCAGACACTGTAACGGGAGATTCCCCACAGGATTCAGCCAAGGAAGGAGCCGCGCCTGGGCTGGAGACACAGGCCGCGCTGTTTCCCCAGTGACTATTGTATGGAGCCGGGTCGTGGCCTCACCCAGGCGGGCCTATCCCTTCTGCTCCCCACCTTATTAGACAGAAGCTGTGCCCTATTAGTCTACCTGAAGCTCCCAATTGCAGATGGGAGTAAGCATTTCCCTGTTCTCCTGCTGAAGTTTCCTGCTGCAGTGCGCCTGTGACTGTCCTGAGCACCTCACAGCATCCCGTCTGTCCTGAGCTCATCAGTGCCTGACTGTCCTGAGCCCCTCACAGCACCTGTCTGACTGTCCTGAGCCCCCGTCACAGCGTCTATCCGACTGTACTGAGCCCTTCACACTGATGTCTGACTGTCCTGAGCCCCACAGCGCCCCCTCTGCCATGAGCACCCCTTTCCTGTCTGGTTTTCACCTGCTGCCCTTCTCTCAGGTGCTGAAGAAGCACCCGCACAGACACTGGCTGTTGAGGGCTTCTGAGCACGTACCTCACAGCCTGTCCTGTCATTCTGCCGGGAGCAGCTGGCCAGGGCAGAACCAGCTCCTCGCTCACAGGTCCTCAAATGTCGGTTGGCGATTCGGCAATAAAACCAACCATATTAGGCTAGCCTCACGCAAGTTTGCTTTGGTGTATTTTCCTAATTCTTCAAATCTCAAATACCACTTCCATCCTGAACATGGAAAACGGGCCCCATGTGGAGAAAGGCGACTGCTGGCCAGCTAGCTGCGGCCACGGCGCGTGCTCTCACCTGGTGAGCCAGTGTCCCAGGTCAGGGCGGTGGGCCCACTGCACCCCCGTCTGGTTCAGAGACCGCAGCAGCCGGCAGCAGCCGAGCACCAGCCATGGGCTGGCCAGCGCCATGCACTTCTCACGGCCTCGGAGCCCATCCAGGGAAGAGGGGCTCTTGCGCGCTTGGTTGAGCTCTAACACGTCACAGCTGACGCTCCTGTCCTGCAAAGCTGATGCCGGGCCGGCAAACCCTCCTTCTGCGCGTGAGCAATGTTGAGGCTCCCCGTCGTCCCCCAGAAAGCAGGTTCTGTAGCTCTCGTGACACAGAGCCAGGCACAGGGTGCTGACGAGGAAGTACCAGGTCTGGTGCTCCTCCTCGATGAAGCTGCTCGCGCCCAGGCTCAGGACGTGGCCCGCAGTCCCCGCCAGGATGAGGAAGTCCAGCTCTGACCACCTCCAGGGGGAAGGAGCTGGGCTCTGTGGGAGGAGACTCCCTTTGTAAGGGAGACCGGGAAGCCGCACACGTCTTGCTGCGTGCTGGGCCCGGAACAGAGCCCACGAGGACGCGCACCGGACACCGCCCGCCCTGGAGGAGTGCCCGTCCCCCTCGGCACGGCCCATCCTCAGCCGGTGACGAGACCCGGGTGTCTAGACCCACACCACCTGGGCAGTGAGGGGGTTGAGAGACCTGGGCCCGGCCCCTGGACCCAGCCAGTTCCCGCTACTAAAACCAAAGAACCTCAACGGTATTTCCCAAGAACCCAACCATGAACTTCCCAGGAATCCAGGAAGTTTCCACTGAAACGTTCATTCTACTGAAACAACAAAGTTGGCATCACACACCCTCCCTTCAATGTACCAACAGGAAGCATATAAAACTAAAGACAGCCCAGCCAGTGTGGCTCAGGGGTTGAGGTTGACTTGTGAACCTGGAGGTCACGGTTCGATTCCCGGGCAGGGCACAGGCCCAGGTTGGGGGCTCCATCTCCAGTGTGGGGCGTGCAGGAGGCAGCTGACCCATGATTCTCTCTCATCACGGATGCTTCTCTCCCTCTCCCACCCTCTCTTTCACCGGGACCCTGTCTTCCCGCCTGACAGGCGAGGCCTGGGTCTGGCAGCATGGAGCTGCAAGTGTGAGGTGGGCCCAGAGCCTGGGGACGGGCTGCCCTCCCCGGCTCCGGCCAGCGCTGTGCCTGCCGCACGTGTCGGGAGGGAGAGGTACTAACCCACAAAGTGCGGCCTGCACAGGGAGACACGCCCACCCGCGGAGCCAGCCTTACCCTCCTCAGGAGCTTTCCGTCCACACACGTCCTGGTCAGAGTGGACAAGACCCCACAGAGGAGTGCGGAGACCAGCGCCAGCACCCCGCCCGCCATGGGCCAGGCGAGGCTGCACAGGTAGCGGGAGCTCTCGGTGGAGGTGCACACGACCACGTGCACGGCCCAGAGAAGCAGGAACGTCAGGTAGAAGAGCAGAGAACACACGGGTGACAGAGGGACCTCCAGCTCCGCGGCGGCGCCCAGGGCCTGCGGGACGCTGAGCAGGAGCAGGGCGAGGACCTGGGCGGGAAAGCACGGCTGGTCCACAACGGGCCGCAGGGAACGGCCCAAACCACACTCCAGCCACCCGCCCGGACAGGACTGGGCACAAGGGCACACATGAACAGACAGGAAAACCAGTTTCCCATTTTGGAGACACTCATGTTCCACAGACACTCCAGCGTGACGTTCTGGCTGGGGCATCGAGCCGGCTCCATGGGTGAGCCTCGCTCCGCTCCGTGAGAGCAACGCACCTCCAGAACCACGATGGTCCCCACCGCCATCGAGTAGATGTCATACTGGGCCACCTGGCTGCTCAAGGTCCGGCTCAGGGTCCTCAGGGCGTCCAGGTACTGCCTGCGCACCTTGGCTCCCAGGTTGAGAAGGACTTCGGAGTTGTTCTCCTCTAAGTACAGTCTGACCCAGTTTCCGTGCAGCCTCTCAGACATTTTAAACTGTTCGAATCCAGGCTCTGACAAGAAGAGGAACAGGTTGTGGACGCAGCACAGACGTAGGCACTGGCTTCCCAGTGTGCTCCGCAGCCTGTGGGAGAACCTGATAGCTGGCGCCCAGGAACCTTCGTGTATGGGCTGGTCATGGGCCAGCACCCTCCGACCTCCTTCCAGCCACCCTTCTGCCTCCGCCCCTGGCCTTGCCTCTCTCCTCCCTTGCCCCCCCCACCCCCCTCCTGTAATGGAAAACCACCCAGAAATGCATCATGTTAAGAGATCCTCAACTTTACAGAACCTTCCCATGCTCGCGCTGCGTGAGGACTGGGCGGATGGGTGCCTGACGCTGTCTCCACCACATCCACGACCCCCCGCCCCCCCGCATGGCTAACACGCCTGCCTCTCAGCAATAGCCTGCGTCTTCTACCGGCTCTGAACTGCGAGTCCTCTCTGGGCAGGATGGCCCCTGCCTCCGCTGTGCAAAGCAGGGCTGCTGCAGAAAGCCCAGCCCCAGTAGCTGCTGGCTCCCCAGGGTCGGCCAGCCTTCCTCTCAGAGCTGGGCCAGACACAAGGACTTCCTTTCGGGAGCTCCCTGGTGTCCAGGGCACTCTCCCACCTCCCAGCAGAGCCATCCCAGGTGTCTGGGCTCCTCCTTGAGGCCTCCACCCCCTGCAGTGTGTGCTGCCCAGCTCTCCGTCACAGCCAAGATGGAGCCCTCGCCACCCCTCTGGCACTGCCTGCATCCAAGCCCCGAGCGGCACTGCTCCTGCCAGCAGCTCTCTACACGGCGCTCGTTCCTGCTTCTGGAAATTCTTTCGATGGCTACTTGGCTTCCTCGATACCTACCCCTCACCCACAAGAACCACCTGGTGAACCTGCTCCCCTACAGCCATTCTCACCTCCGTACAACCACCCATCAGGCCTGAGCTCGGGCTCATTCGGGCCGATGTCCGGGGTACCAGCAAGCCCTGCCAGTACTGTGGTCAGCATCCAGACTGCCCCCTCCCATCCCAGCTCCACCGCCACTGCCACCACCTGGGCCCACCACCCTCTCCGTGCCCTGCAGCCTCCTCCCAGCTCTCCTCCAGCCTCCCCGGCCCCAGAGCCTCTCAAGTGCTGGCTGCAGGGCTCAGGACGAAAGCGAGAGCGCCTACTCCAGCCAGCGTCCCCGAGGCCCCCACACCCGACCTCCCGTCCTGTGCCTTCCTCTACTCCAGCCACTCGGCCCCTCGTTCCAAAGTGAGGCACCCCCTCGCCCCCCGCAACCCTGAGGCTGCCACATGCTCCCTCCCAGGTCCTCGCCACCCGCACACCACCTGACACCAATGGCCACCTCCTGCTCTCCCTCTCAAGCTGCTCTGTGAGGGCAGCCCTGGCCCTGCTGTCCAAACAGAAACTGAGTGGGAAGAGTTACCACTTGTTGACTGAATACACTTATGGAAGCACACGACTGAGACAACGGCCTCTGGGTGCTGTTCGTGGTGATGGCGGAGCTCGGAAAGCAGAGCAGTCTGCAGAGCCAGCAGCAGTGAGGACCAGGCGCACGGGAGCCCCAGCCTGACAGAGGGTGGCCACCACTCACCTCTCTCGTACACCGGGATGCTTGCTTGCAACAGCCTGCTGAGCTGCACTGCATTCAAGTGCAGGAACCTCAGCTGCTCCCGCATGGCTCTGCCCTGGACGACTGGGAACAGGAAGCGGCCCACACTGTGCTGCGGGATAGGCAGGCCAAGCCCCACCGCCAGGGTGGCAGCCAGGTCGGTCTGCTGCACACGCTCTGGCGGCCTGACTTCACCTAGGGGCGAAAGCAGGGTAAGCGACAGGCTCTCAGACACACTTGACCTTCAACAACGCATGTCAATCACTGTCTCTCCAAACCATTCCTCCCTGTAGATTTACATGGAGCACCTCACTGTGTTATCAGTGGCACGTGCCTTCCCTGAAGCAGCCACGGCGCCTGAGAGACACCAGCACAGGGAGCAGGCGGCTCAGCAGATGGTCAGCTGGGTGTCCCTGGGGGTCCCGCCCTCTGGATGCAGAGTGGTGCTCACAGCCCTCGGGGCACCTCTGGGAAAGCAGCGGGAGGCTGGCCCAGCACCACGGCCTGCGCACCTGCAGCACTTCGAGCTGAGCGGGGGTTGGCGGCTGACGGACCCTGCAAGGAGCCTGGGTGACTCAGGACCTGGGCTCAGGCCTGGCTCTGCCCCAGGCCCTGCGAGGCCCTGGACAGGAAGCTCAGTGCAGGCGTCCTCTTCTCTGTGGAGAAAGCCCCCTCTGCACCCAGACGCCTGATGCAGGTGGGCCAGCGGAGCCTGGGACCAGCCTCTCCCTCTAGGGCGAGTCTAGAGATTTAGCTTTCATTATGGTAATTTTGGGTTATATGAAAAATTTTTTTAATTGGGTCAAATTTATTCTTCTTTTCTGACCAACTCTCTACTGATGCCTCCTGGGTTATACTTAAAAGTTTTCCACTTCCACATTATTTTTCTTCTCACAGTCTCTTACATTGGCTGTTGTGCTGAGACTGTGGGGCTGCGTCCCGACACTGACTGCAGCAGCCCTGCTGCGTACAGAACTGGCTGTGCCCTACAGAAGCGCACCTGACAGCAGCAGCACAGAGGGAGGGTCAAAGCTGTACTGGAGAAAAATGACATCACATCACCCCGCCGGTCAGGGCACGCGCCCAGGCTGTGATTCCATCCCAGTGAGGGGCGTGCAGGAGGCAGCCAATCAGTGATGCTTTCTCATCACTGATGTTTTCATCTCTCTCCCTCTACCTTCCTCTCTGAAATCAGTAAAAATATATATTTATAAAGACACCATACGAAAATATGTCTTCACAAACACTTGTTCACGAATGTGCACAGCCCCCCTCCACTGATGAATGGACGGGGCGTTCACACAACAGGTATCACTCAGCAGCACTGCAGGGCCCTCTATCCCGGTGCACAAGGCCACGCGCCCCAGGACTCCTTGCATTCGAAATCTAACGAGGAGGCAAATCTAACAGCGACAGAAACACAACTTGCTGGCGGGGTGAGGAGTGGTGGGGACCACTCACAGCGAAGTTCTAAAACTGATACTGACACAATGCACAAGAGGAGTGAAGTCTGCAGAATATAACTATTCTTAAAGCAAATCAACAAGTTCGACAACTCCTTCCTGCTGCTCGGTGGCACCTGCTGTGTGGACGCACCATGTCCAGCAAACTCATCAGGGCTTGGGTTTCCCCTCGGCTGTCATGAATAACGCTGCTGTGAACATCCGTGAACACGTGTCTGTGAAGACATTTTCACACGGTGCCATTTCCACCACAGCTCTGGGCACCTGGGCAGGACGAGAAATGCAGGGAAGAAGCTGTTTCTGGTGCAGGGCTCTCACGCCGCTCGGTGGCCACCCTGCTGTGGTCCGAGTGAGGAATAGTGGGGCGCAGAGGCCGTGCTGTGGTCCAAGTGAGGGTAGTGGGGTATGGAGGCCGGTGCCCTGGTGGGCACTGTACCTGTTCACTGGAAGGCTGGCTCCAGTAGTGCTGGGTGATGGCAAGGAACTGGGAGAGGAAGCCACGGCATCCACAGGAGCAACAGCACGTGAAGCGAGGGGCACAGGCAGGCCCGCATGGAAGGGAGACGGCCAGGCCTGAGGCGGGCGGTGTGGGGGGTCAGAGGGGCGTGCGTGTTTGGGTGCAGAACTGGGTGTGTCAGTGATGACAGAGGAGTCCTCAGTTAACTGGTCTGGTGACTCCTATTGACATGGCTATTCAACCTGTAGTTTCTAACAGTGGGTACTTTTAAGGGGATGTAAGTATTTCTGTTTCTCTCCGTTCATCTATGTGCCTCCGAAGTCGCTAAGCTACGGGACACTGACTAACAGTCCCAGGCATCCAGGTAGCGCCATTCATACACCAAATTCCCACAAAGGGTATTTGTATTGTAATCATCAGGGCAAGAAACCTAAACTCCCAATCCTGACGGCCCCTCACCCTGTTAATTTTCGTTCTGCCACTGGTCAGGAAGGATGCTTCAAACGTAGCTCCCAAGAATAGCTTTACAATTAGAGCCGGGGATAGAAAGCGGCAGTAAACGCAGTTTCAGCATGTCAGCCCTGCCCAAGTCCTCACCAGGCTTCCTCTCGAATGCAGAGCTGGCGAGGAGCAGCGCCGTGCTCACTTCTTCCAGGGAGGAGGCCCCGTGGCCCCCACTCTCGGACATGCCGTGGTCGCCGCAGAGAACCAGCAGGCTGGGCGAGAGGGCCTCCCTCTCCTGCAAGGCAAAGGGGCCATGTCAACGGCACTGACACCGGGAGCACGTACTCGCTGAGAAACCAACATCAGGCTTTAGCGGTCATGAGCAGTGCTTTCTAAATTAGTGCTTTTTCCTTTTACCTATGAGCTTAGTCAGATCAAAGGGTCAAGGTCAAACAATGTCATATATGAAACAAACTGAGTCACACGGAGGTCACATAGCACAGCGGGCTTGGACACAGGGCCTCTCAGGGCAGAGGATTTGGGCCCGGACTTCTTTGCCACTTCCGAGCGGTGAGAGTGCTGGAACATTCCTCTGCGTGCCTCGGTATCCCCACCTGTCAATGCAGCCACCTTCCTGCCCTTGAGGCTCCAGCCATGACCTCTGCTGCCCAGGGTGTGCCTGGCAGCTCCACCTCGCCCTTGCTCTTGGCCTGGCACATCGGCCCCTCCTGTCCTGCCTCTGCTCCCATCTCCCATGACTGCTCTGCCCAGGCTGCTGAAAACCACAGCCCTCAGATGCAGTTCCCTCCTCCTGCCCCCACTGTCCTGTGGCACATCACCTTCATGAACACTCATGCAGCCTGGCCGGCATGGCTCAGTGATTGGGCGTTGCCCTATGAGCCAGGAGGTCATGGTTCAATTCCCGATTAGGGCACGTGCCCAGGGTGCAGGCTCGATCCCAGCGGGGGGGGAAGGGGCAGCCGATCCAGGATTCTCTCATTACAGATGTCTCTCTCTCCCCCTCTGACATAAATAAAACACATTTTAAAAGAGAGCCCTGATGCACTCGGTCACTGTGCTTCTCGTCTGCCCTCCTGGCTGGAGTCCACACCCCGCAGACACCCAGGCAGGCTCAGCGTCCTGAAGGCACTCAGGAAGCAGGAGCGGGAGGGATGGTGATGGTGGAGACAGAGCTGCTGGAGGAGGGACCAGGCAGGTGAGCATCACAGTGGCACCGTGCCGGCTGAGGCTGCCGAGGGACGGCGGGCGTGACATTCACTCAGGTCACCTGAGCTCACGCGCCAGCTTTAGTTTTTCTGGCGAGTGTGGGCACAAGCACCTCCTGGCACCAAGACCCTCTGACACGCAGCTCACCTCTGACAGCAGCGAGGTGTGGATTCTCATCAGGATGCTGTCCATCTCGCTGAGCTTGCGCCCAATCAGGGGGCTGCCGGGCCCGGAAATGTGGCCGATGTGATCCAGCCCCAGGTAATGGAGGATTAACACATCCCAGTCCCCTCTTTTCAACACTTTATCCAAGTGCCTCGTCACATTATCGTCCACCTTTAAGGGGAAAGTGCATGTCAAGAGCTCCCGTAACGGCCTAGATCTTCACTCCCCAAGGAAGTGATGCGGTCACTATAAGTCACAGGATTTAGTTTAGGCGACAGGACCAGTGGGAGTTTGAAAAGACCAAGAAAAAAAAAGAATTAAACAAACATCAGATGAGACCAAACTGTCACTGACGTTGTTCCGAACCTCTAGGCTGCAGACAGTGTTGGACAGATGGACCAAGCAGGGTCTGCTCCGAGAACATCTCTGTGGGCACCACGGGGGCTGCACTGAGCAAGGACCCAGAACCCAGGACCCAGGACCCAGTTAGACGGGGGAGGGCAGTTAGTGAGCACAGGACAGTGCCCAGGGTTCAAGTGACCAGCATGAGAGCTGTCCTGGGAGGGAGGAGACAGCATTCTGTGACCAGCCGCCCCCAACAGAGCCATTTAGCCTGGTCAGCCCCGACCCCTCCGCTGGCCCACTGTCCTCCCACTGAAAAGCCTACAGCAGAGGGCATCTGTGTCAGCCAACGGACAGGTGTGGGGGCTCAACGCTGACCACCCTAATGCCAAGCCCAGACATATGGTGCCACTGCCCTTAGGTCTCCCTCTGCACCCAGGCTCAACTTTTCAACGAGGGCTCTCATCACTCCTCCCCTTGGTGAAGCAGCACTCCCAGCATAGGCTGATGCCTCAGGACCACCCACCCAGCTTGCCCTTGACCCTGTGCCTCCCACTTGACACTGACCCACTTGTAGAGGGACCAATGGCCTTGGAGCCCCAGGCAGTGTGGCAGTCTCGGGCTCGGCCTTAGACAGAGGCTGCCACCACTCTGTCCTTCTGGGACGTCCCCACTCGCCTGTGCACCCAGCTCACGCTCCTGGCTGGATTCTTGACATTTGCCAATTGGTGCTCAGCCTCCAGGCTGTGGGCTCCAGAGAGCCGTGCTCACACCTGCACCAGGGCTCCCGCGCCTGGCTGTCACGGTACAAGCGAACCACATCTGTACTGTCTCCACGCCCTCCCGACAGAGTAACCAACGCCACACAAACAACGCTGCCTCTCCGCCTGGTAGGGTCTACGTCTCTTACTTGAAGCACTGACCTCTGTATAATCTGACACAAAAAATGAGGTTGTTGCGTCAGATTCCACAAAGTGCGCTGGGAATAACTTCAGCCACGTTTCGTCTCCGTAGAAGATGATTCTTTTCCCTGCGGCTTTTGCCTGTGTGACGACATTGTCCTCCAGCAGAGCGGGGGAGTTGAGGTTTCTGACGACATCCACGAAGCCAGGGAGGCTCCCGGTCATCAATGCCTGCAAGAGGGAACACTCTCGGATGAGACTTTGGGGCCCAAAATGCAGCAGGGGGAGGGGTGCTGGCCACCACACCGATGAAAGATGCAAGCATAAAAGCAGGGCATCCCCAGTACCGGAGCGTGGGTCAGTCTTACGAGAAATGGGGAAAGCTACCCGTGGATTCCAGCAAAATCAGAATGCTTCCCCGTGAACGCCTGACCCCACTTCAGACAAGGAGAGGATAAAGGAGGCGCTGAGGGAACCCGACGGCAGTGCCAGAGGAGAAGAGCCAAAACAAGCGACTAAGGGTGGTGTGCGCTCAAACCTGTGTTCACACCCACGGCCAGGCTCTCTCTCACCTGAGCTTCAAGTCTGCAAACTCCACGTCCTGGTTCACAAACCAGAGACTCTACTGTCCAATCCCAAGTGGAAGAGCAGCTCCCACACACTGCTCAGGAGTTGCCCCGGGAAGCTGGCCCAGGCATGCTGGTGGGGACCCCTCCCGGCCCCCACCATATGGCCCCATAGTTTCGGGGAGAGGGAGGGCGTGTGATGACTTCACCCCTTCCTGCGATTGGAGTAAGTCAACAGCCGCCCTCATTTCAGCCCAGAGTCCAAGAGGCCGCCACCATGGGGCGCGGCCTCTGTGGTCTGTATCTCCCAACAACCCAGGTGCCCGGGCCTGTGCAATGCAGACAAACAGACATCAGGCCACACCCACGGAGCACCTGCCAAGACTCCAACAGCGGACAGGTGCGTTCACGGGCGTCTGGAACGCATATGAGCTCGTCCCGTTTTCTCCCCCAGGAGCAAGATGACACTGGATAAAACGGCCAAAACCACCATTTGGGACTTTGAAAACTCACCAAGGCTAGACAATCCACTGAGAAGTTCTTACTCAAGACAAACTGCAAGGTCTCAGTAAGCACTGTGAGTCCCCACAGTGCTTTAAAGGGGCCGTGCCCTCTGCCCTGGCTCTGTGCTGCAGGAGCGGAGGACAGGAGGGCCCTCAATTTGGAGCTGGCTCCAGGGGACAAGGCCACGTCAGGGTGTGGCATCCATGGCAAGGCCACATCAACCGCTGCCCGAGGCGCCGTGCTGGCTATGGTAAGAGACCAGCCCAAACCTCAAAAGGGGACTGTTGGAATGAGATAGGTGTAGTGGACCCCCATCAGCTCCACCTACTCCTGGCACCTGGAAGGCTGTGTGTACTCAGGAGACCAGAGAGGGCCCACTTACTAGTTCCTGCTGGCCCTCCCCACAGAGAAAGTGAGAGTCAGGGTGGACGCGTAAGTCCCTGACCAGTGAGCATCTGGCCCGTCCCACACAGGACTCCAAGGGTGGTTGCCTCCCCACATTAGGTCTTTATGCACAACTTCTGACCAATTGCTAGCCTATGCTGACCCCAAGTGACCCTTGGAAATACTAGCCTAAAACTAAAAACAAGAATTAGAAAAACAACCTCAGAGACATCAGCTGCCCTACACGAGGGAGAAACTCCCTAGGCCTAGTTCAGGCACGTCACGCCACACAAAGAACATAACGGTGACAACAGCCACCACTGCTGGGTGAGGGTCAATCTCGAGTGGAGGTGGGACACGTTATGTCTCGTCTAACTATACACATACAAATGCATGTGCTGGATTGTACAAAAATTCTATCTCAACAAAGGTATTTCTTTTCTTTAAGATTTTTTATTGGTTTCTAGAGAGACGAAGACAAGCGTAGTGAACGTCCATAAGCTCGACCAACAGAGGTAAAGGGGAGACATCCAACCGGAGTCCACACCCAGGACCTGCATCCTGCCCAGGAACTGAACCAGCGACCCTCCGATGCAGAGGAAGGACACCCAGCCGAGATGCCCAACCAAGCCACACTGGCCAAGGCTAAAGTTATTTCTTTTTCTTTCTTGAAATACATTTTTATTGATGTCAGAGAGGAAGGGAGAGGGAGAGAGACAGAAACATCAATGATGAGAGAGAATCATTGATTGGCTGCCTCCTGGACACTCCCCACTGGGGATCGAGCCCGCAACCCGGGTATGTGCCCTTTACTAGAATCGAACCTGGGACCTTTCCGTCTGCAGGCCGACGCTCTATCCACTGAGCCACACCAGCTGGGGCTAAAGTTATTTCTTAAAATGTGAGCCTCTCTCTTACCCCAAATTCTACTTCCTAAAGATAACTGGTTATTTTTGGTAAGTACCCTTTCATACTTTTTTTCTGTAGGTGTACAACCAAATTTATACAAAGATATATTTTTCACCAAAATGGTAACAGACTATGTAAATAATTTTACAACTTGGTTTTGTTTTCCAATTAATAAGAGACCATGGATTTCTTTCCCCAGAAAACAGCTATAAAAACTACATATATATGTATATGTATACACACACACACACATTTGTTAACCCTTACCTGCGGATATTTTTCCTTTTAAAAGACTGGAAACGGGGGTGGAGAAACACGCGAGGGGACACAGAATTTGGTTGCCTCTTGCACACGCCCCGACCAGGCTGGAAATGGAACCTGCAACCCAGTGTGTGCCTTTGACTGGGAATCAAACCCACGGCCCTTCAGTACGAGGGCTGGCACTACCTACTGAGCCACACCAGCCGGGGCTATGTTTTCAGTGTTTGAATGTACAACATATTTACATCCAATGTTTGAACGCACAATATATTTAACCAAGACCATCTTAACGGGCACTTACTTTGAAAAGCTTCCGATGGAAGTGCCATTTGAGCTGAGGCCTGAGATTGAAGGGCTGTCTAGGTGGGATGAGGTGGGGCCTCCTAGAGAGACAGTAAACAGCAAAGGCTCCAAGCCAGAGGGCAGTGTGCACGGGGCCACGCTACACGTGATCATGAATGAGGAAAAGTACCTCAGACGAGGGGGAGGTGACCGGCAGGACAGCCGCGAGGCCTGGGTGAGCCGGCACAGTGGAGGGCACTGAGCTGAGTAGCACGAGCTGGAGACCACATTGGACTGGATGAGGGAGGTGGCTCAGTTCAGTATATTCTCAGAATTAGGACACCTGTTCACCTCATTTCTCGTGAAGAGCAGGTTATCATCAGTCTTTAAACTTTTACAATGTGACGGACAAAACCTGGCCTTGCAGGTGGTTTTAATTTGAGTTGCTATGATTACTAGGAAAGTAGAAAGAATCTTTTCACACGTTTAATGGGCATTTCAATTTCTTCCCCTGGAACTCCTCTTACCCTCTGGGCTGTCGTCCCAGGGAGCGTGTGGGTAGCAACCGAGTTGCCGCTGGGGGCTCTAGGAAGTATTAAGTGAGAACTCAAGTCTGTCATCTCCTTGGAGGTGCCCGTGGCTGCCATGGCCTTGGGAATGTGGTTCCTTGCCTTCTGAGAAGGACCTGTCTTAGTCACCGCTCAGCAGTGCTGCCGTGTGCTGCCTCATGACAGCCAGGCAGCCTTGTGCTCCAGTCCCCATTCCAGCTGCGTGACGTGGGTACTTGAAGCCTGTTCCCTCCTTTGGAAATGGTCCCTAATAAAGCTTTAGTCTTTTCTTTACCCATAGTTTCTGGGTGAAGCACTAGGCACTGGAACGCCACTCCCTAGCTGAGCACCTGCAGGCAGTTTACACAGCGAGAACTGTGGGGCCAGACCCTGCTGGGTCAGTCACTGTACGCTTCAGTGCTGGCAAGTCTGAGTTCCCCTTCTCGTCGATAAAGTCAAGAGACTGAACTAGATAACCCTAACGGCTTTCCAGGGTTATAACTGACCTAATGACCGTGACAGACAACAACAGGGCAGCAAGGAGGATGGCATCCCTGAGACTAGGCTGGCCTGGAATAAGTGGCTTTCAATCCTTTATGCCTCCCAGGAAGCATGGACTCTGGCTACTTGAAAAGGGGTACAAGTCGCGGTCTCAGTTCTACCTTATGCCAGGCTTCTTTGTCCGTCTACTGCCCCAGCCCGGCTGACGGCACCAAATGCATTTCACATGCGGACAAGTAACGGACTAGAGAGAGCCCTCTAAACCTTAGAGCCAAACCACCCTATATAACAAAGAGCTAGTGTGCTGATTTGGACGAAGCCAGGGCTGCGAGGGCTGAGCTCCTTGCACAAATTTCGTGCATCTGGAGTCTAGAGATTTTTAACACACGGTGTTAAACTGTTTACCTTGATTCGAGGCATAGTAACTGTAGGTGGCTTTGCTTCAGCCACAAAACTGTGAGACGCTCCTTTTTCCACAAGGTAAGTTGTGTAGGGCATAAATTTCACACCTTTTGACCCAAACACAAAATCATCTCTCAAGGCATCGATCAGCACAATAACAACTTTCCTGAAGAGAGGTGGGGGGAGCTTGGTCCAATTGGAACTGGCTCCTGAAAGGGTTTGAAAGAGGAAAGAAAATTGAAGTGTCCACTTTACTTGGCATTCAGTCACTACAACCAAGCTTCCGCCCACTTCTCTAGCACAGACCCCGCCATGTATGAACCAACCCAGAGAACAATGCCCTCCCCTACAGGGTGGGGGGCGGCTCGCACCAGGGAGCTCCGGAGCCCCAGTACCGAGTTAAGAACTGCCCTCAGCATGGCAAGGAGTAAGTACCGGGCCCGGGGAGTCCCTTCCGAGGAGAGGGCCCTGGAGTGGTCAACGCAGGCGCTTGACCTGCGCACACGTGCTTCACTGGCGGAAGGGCGAGCTCCTGCCAATTGTGTCCCCTGGTCAGCGGCTCGTACTGTGTGGACCTGGGGCAAAACGGGAGCGCCTCTCCCGGGCATGGATTGCCGGGAGGGGGAACCACGAAGGGGTCCCTGCAGGGCGGTCGTCACTACTGGCGACAAGCGGGTCTCACGGAATGTAAAAGCAGAGAGAAGCGAGGGGTCAGCAGGAATCTTTATCTGTTGTGACTCAATGAACAAAACGGGCGCCGGGAACCGAGGGGCTCGGAGCTGCTCGGGGAAGGGGCGCGGGCTGGAGGGGTGGCAGCCCGGCGCGGAGAGCTGACTTTCGGTGAGTAGACAGGAGGGTCGAAACGGGGCGGACAGTGGCGGTTGTCAAGTTGTGGGACAGACAGAGAGAGAGGCTGGAGCGGTAGGGAGAGGGGTCCTGGGGGTGGTGGGTCCGGGGGGAAGCCCGCGAGGAGGGGCTCGGGAGGAGGTTCCTCCGGCAAAGCGGTGAGCCCAGGAGCGGGGCCGTACCTGCCGAGGGCTCGGGCGCCGCGGCCGCCGCCGGGGGCTCGGGCTTGGCGGAGCGCCCGGGAGCCGGGAAGAACCCCCGCAGGAAGAGCGCGACTCCCAGCACCTCGATCACCACGCAGCCTGCGGCGAAGGCCCCGCAGCCCAGCCGCATCGCGCCCTCCGCCGCTGCCCGGCCGCCTCCGCTGCGGAAACAGCAGGGAGCAGGCGTGCACCGCGGCCTCGGCTACAGCCTGGCCCGCGCGTCCAGGCGGCCTGCGCACCATGGACACACACGGAAGGGGCGAGGGCTTCCGGGTGCCCAGCCGCCCGGGGTTGGAGGCCCCATACACCACTTCCGGCGCCCCGGCCCAATCCCCGCACTGTTCCCGCCCACAGCGGATCCCCGCCCACCGGCGAATCCCGCCGCGCGGCCCCGCCTTGTGGGCTGGGCTGTGGCACGTCCGTCTCCCGCCCGCTTTGGGTGTCGGGGTGAGAGTCCTGGCCTAAGGGGTGAGGGCCGAGGTTGAAGGTGAAGCCGCACAACCAAGGGGTCGGGGCGCTGGCGGCTCCTTGAGCCAGCCCAGCGGAGACAGGGGTGACTCACGTGAGCGTTTCTTCTGAGCCCGCCTGCCCTGTGCAGACCAGCAGTCACCCCCAAAGTCCGCTCTGCATCCCCCCTAAGCCAGCGGCTGGTATGGGGCAGAAGGACAAAGATTACGTGGGGAAGTAGGCAAAAGGAATAAGAATGTGTAATGGTTACAGATTAGAAGTGTTAACGTGAGAAAACATTCAAACCTGTAAAGAATTTCTGTGAGTTTATTTGAGCCCAACTGTCGACAATCACCAAAAGGCAGAATCTCCATGTATTGGGGCAATGGCCCGGGATATCTGCAATCCCTTCACACCACTTTGCACACCCCAAGCAAAGGTGGAGACGCAGTGGGCCACGTGAAATTCACCGGTGACAGACCAGGGAGGTGGGAGAAAGCAAAGCGGGGAAACCTCCAGGAATGGACGAAAAGTAAAATGACCCCCACTTCTACCCAGGCGGGCACAGGACAGTCAGCGGTCAACAGCCAGCATAACAATGAAGGGACTTACGGTACCTTCCCGCCCTGGCTGTGCCCTTGTTATAGAAGACGGGAGAAAACCAAGCAACACTTAGAGAGATGGAGTTACACAGCTTTATTACACCAGTGGACTCAGAGGAGGTTGCCTCTCAAATTCTGAGCAAACTGATATGATGGAAGCCCCTCTTTTATCCCCTTTTGGTGTCTTTGTCCCCGAATATGGATTATACTTCCAGACCGTTCTCAGGCTTTGCAAAAAGTGCCAGGTGTTGGGGGTCTTGAGACCATACCTAAGGGCCTGGCCTGGCGCCAGCGCTATAATCCCTCTGGGGCCAGCGACTTAATTATAGGTTACCAAGGGTGCACACTGGGCTTGCTGGCACAGATTCAGATTGCCCCCCCCCCCACACACACACAGATATCAGGGTTACATTGGAATTACCCTTTATTACCCTTTTAGCCTTCTCACCCTGAGGGGTCTGGAGAAAGGGAAGCCCCAAGTCACTCTGACATTTCACAGGTATGCCCCCCCAGATTCAAAAAGACAATAGGCTCAGCTAAGATCAAAGTTGATTTTTTCCAAGGAACTAGCCTAGAACATGGCCACCCACCATAAACTGCTCTCTAATGAAAGGTCTTCAATTTCAAACCATCCTCTGTGGTTCTCCCCCACCCCCCATCCCTGCCCCAAAAGACTGCCATGCACCCCCCCCCCCCAGGCCTGCCAGCCAGCATGTAGCCCCTTTCAGTCCCCACAGGCAATGTGGGCTGGGGATTTGCAAAGCACAAGCACAGCCGGGACGCCATTGTTTTCTTTCTGCAACAAGGTTGTTGATCTTTCCAGGCTACTAGTTCTCCAGCACTCCCACCGATAGACCCTCCCTTCCCCCAACTGATGGACGGAGAATGACGTAAACTCCACCTGCAGCCCGAACATTCCTGAACACCTAACCAGGCACCTTCTATGGACTGTACATTGAACCACCAATCAGCACCTGCCAAATACCCTAAGCCCAATTTCTAAGTCCCTAATTATGTGCCTTACATGAAACCACCAATCAGCATGTGCAGAGGACCCTAAGCCCCATCCCTTCCCTTTCCTCCCCTCCAAAGGCGCCTTCACCCCGGCACCTGTGCTCTTTTCCACCTGGAAGGTAGCCCGGCAGGGTCTTCTCCTCTAACAAAGCCTGTGTCCTGGCCTCCGGCCCTCTGTCTCATCTTTCACCCATGTCCCGGGGAGTGCAGCTAGCTCTCAGCCAGGTTAGGATATGCATTCTCTAACCAGAACAGGACAATCACGGTTAACAGAGCAGGATGACCATTTCTTCCCCTAACAAAAGAGGGGGGAGAGTGGATGTGGGCTCCCTGAAAGAGGCTGGGTGGGGGTGGGGACAGGGGATCCGAACGTGGCTGTCCCCAGGAGTGCCTGATTTCCCCTAATCTGAATACAGAAAACCTCGGGAGTATTAGGTTTGATGGAGCAATTGAGTCAATACCCCTCCCCCGGGCACTGGCTTTTCAGGCCATTTCACTATGGATATTCCCTTTGCTGAGACCACATTTCACTTGTGCTGACCACTTCCACTCTCTCCCCTCCGGGTCTGCATAAAGAAGTCTCCGCCCCCAAAAAAGCCCACCGAAAGTCCTTTAAAGGCCGCTGACTGCCCTCACTGGGTGCTGGAGCCATGCAGGCGCAGCCACCTGGTGTGCGGATGACCAAGTAAATCCCTCACCACTGTGGCCTCATGCGTTCCTCCTCTGGCTCCCTTGGAGACCTAACACGGAGCAGCACACAGCACTCCTCGTCCCTCCCTGGGTCCCAGCTCTCCTTCGTTACCATGTGGGCCACCCCAAGGCTGCGGGATGTCTTGCCCCAAACAGGGACACTTCCCCAAAGGGCCACAAAGCCCCACATGAGGACTCTACTGGGTGTGTGTTGTAGATGGTGGATGGGCACCCGGTGTCTGACCTATGGGGTCAGCAACCTTGATACTTGGGTTCTGGCTGGGAAGAATTCAGAGCCACGACCCAAACTGTGAGAGAACATTTACTTGGTGAATCACAGAGGGAGAAAAAGTCAGGTCTAGAAGAAGTGGGCTTCGGAAACTAGTTGTAAACGCAAAGGAAGGGCCCTTGGAGCCTGGGCGTGAGGAAGATGATGGTAACCGCCTGGGGAGGGGAGGGGAGGGGAGGGGAGGGGAGGGGAAAGGCAGGGCTTGTCCTGGGAAGAGTGAGACAAAAGTGCTGCGGTGGTCAGGCAGAGTTCTTGTCTCGCGAAACTGAAGAATGGGCTCAGAGACGACAATGGCGGCCGTGGCCGGTGTGGCTCCGTGGACAGAGCGTCGGCCTGCGGACTGAAGGGTCCCGGGTTCGATTCCGGTCAAGGGCATGTGCCTTGGTTGCGGGCACATCCCCAGTGTGGAGGGTGCAGGAGGCAGCTGATCGATGTTTCTAACTCTATCCCTCTTCCTTCCTCTCTGTAAAAAAATCAATAAAATGTGTTTTAAAAAAAGAAAGACAAAAACGGTGGGTGGAGACAAACCTTTTGTGGGGTTGTGGGAGCACTTACTCTTTATGGGAGCACTTACTCTTTGTGGGAGCACTTACTCTTTGATCTCGCGTGACTCTGCCAACTGTTGGGAGCACTGGTCCTCAGATGCCGGGCGTTAGAGAAGACGTGAGAAGTCGTGGGTACATACAGGAGAGACTATTGTGGATCAGGTCGCCATTGCTGCTGTAGGAGCCATTAGACAAAGCAGCTCCTCAAACAGCCCACAGAGCAGCTGTCGGAAGCGGCCCATTGTCAGCCGGCCAGGAGAAACTTACAGACCTCAGACAGAAGAGCCTCATGCCAACTAGTGGCCCACTATCAAACAGAAGAGGATTCTGTTGTCCAATTCGTGATGCTTGTGCTACATTAACATGAACCGTTACATCTGTTAACATAATGTCAACGAAAAAACCCATTGAAACCTGTGAAGAACTTTTGTGAGTTTATTTGAGCCAAACTGTCCACAAGTGCTGGGAAGCAGAACCTCAATGAATTGAGATAATGCTCCGGAGAATGGCGGGTTACATCTGTATTTATACATTGCCATCAAAGGAGGGACGTAGGTGGGTTACATGAAATCCATTGGTGATGGATTAGGGAGGTGGGATAAAGCAAAGCCGGGAAAACCCCTGGGATTGGATAAAAGTGAAATGATGGACACATACTTAGGCGGGTGCAGGAACAATTAACATGATAATGAAGGAATTTGTGGTCTCTGTCCTGGTGCCCACCACATTTGATTGAGCCCCAAGGGGTCCAGAAAAAGGGAGGTTACGAGTCACCCAGACATTTGAAGGGTGTGTTATCCTAGAGGCAAACAGACAGACAGGCGCAGTGAAGGGAAAGGCTGACCTTGTCAGGGAAGATACCGGCCTAGGCTGTAACTGCCCACCATTACTGCTTTTAGTTCAAGTTTAATTTCAGACCTTCCTCTGTGGTGACTTTAGGTCTCTGAGTTTGCAAGACCGCCACGCAGGCCTCCCTGAGCTGTCAGGTCAGCATGCGGCCCCTTCCGTGCACAACAGGTTTCAATGTGTTTTACATGGACATTATCGTGGATGCAAAAGGACAACAGGCCCAATGAAGGTGAAGATTGGTCTTCGTCAGGGAAGACGCTGGCCTAGGACGTGACTACCCAGTATAGACTGCTTTTTAATGAAAATGTTTTAAACCGTCCTTGGTGGCTACTGTAGGTCTGTGAGACTGCCAGGCCGCCATGCAGGCCTCCCCTGAGCTGGTCAGGTGAGTATGTCGCCGTTTTTCGTCCACAGTAGGGAACTTAACTTTGCTGTAATGACATAGCGTGTGTGCACGTAGCTAGAGGGAAGCCTGACATGTATGCGATGGAGACACGGGTCTGCTTCCTTCTCTCTTATTTCCACCTCCCCCTCTTCCACCCCAGCTGAATGCACGCCCAGCCCCACCCACTGCCACGCCCTCTCATTGTTGCCTCAGCTGACCCAGCGGGGGTAGGGTTTCTGTCCCTCTGCCCTTGGCAGGAAGTGGCCACTGCAGATGGTGGGGACCAGGTTTCACTGAGGACCCTCCCTCTCTCCGTTCCCGTCCACGGTTCTCCCCCACCAAGGGCATGAGGCTGGCAGAGGGCCCGGTCACCCTCAGGATGCCCCTCTTGCTGCTTGGGCTCTGGGTGGTGCTGGCTCCCGCCCAGTGTTCTCAAGGTCGTCCCTCCTGGCGCTACGTCTCCTCGGAGGTGGTGATTCCCAGGAAGGAGCTGCACCATGGCAAAGCCGTGCTGGCAGCCGGCTGGCTCTCCTACAGCCTGAGGTTTGGGGGCCAGAGACACGTCGTCCACCTGCGGCGGAAGAGACTGTTTTGGCCTGGACAGCTGGTGGTGATGACTCAAGATGACCAGGGGGCCTTGCAGGTGGACCACCCCTTTTTCCCTCTCGACTGTTACTACCTGGGCTACCTGGAGGACGTCCCTCTCTCCATGGTCACCGTGGACACGTGCTATGGGGGCCTGGAAGGCATCATGAAGGTGGACGACCTGGCCTATGAAATCAAACCCCTCAAGGATTCCCAGAGGTTTGAGCACATCATTTCTCAGATCGTAGCCGACACCAACGCCATAGGACCCATATCCAGGCTGGGACACAAGGCTGAGAGGCACCCTCTGCTCTCAGACCCGAACCCCAGTGCAGCCTCCAGGGTCAGCAGTAAGCTCTATTCATCCCACGTTGCACGTATGAAAGGCTGTCTTATGAGTGCCCATTCCATTTATACTCTGTACAGGAATGTGTCACAGTGTGCCCAGTTCCTGGTACATATAGGTAGTATAATAGACGCCATGTTCAGAGGTCTTAATATGAGGTACTTCATTGGCCTCATCATCATTTACAATGTGAGAGAGCCAACAGATATGAACAACTATGATGTGCCAAATGGTCCATTTGCTCAGAATTATGCTAACAACATTTACAAACCTTTTTATACATATCCAGCCATCATTGTGAAAAGAGATGGACCCCATGAAGCTAATTATGAACCATACCCGTACACGCTGTGTGGACATAGAAATTTGATCTTTCTGGGCCAACTCTCCAGACATTACTTACTGTTATCCATCATCGCCTCCCACCAAATCGGGCTCATCTTCGGGCTGTGGACAGATACGAAAGAGTGTATTTGCCAGCGAAGGGCCACCTGCATCATGTACAGGTACCCCGTGCTGACAGACTCCTTCAGCAACTGTTCCTTTGTACACACACAACACGTCCTTAATAATGATTTGCAACTCTGCCTCTTCAAAGAAATCGTGCATTCAAACAGCAGCCTGTCGCCCATCCGCTGCGGAAACTCGGTGGTGGAGGACAAGGAGCACTGCGACTGCGGGACCTTGAAGCAGTGCTACAGCAACCCGTGCTGCGAAAGCAACTGCCGCTTCACGCCCGGCAGCATCTGTAACGGGGACACCTGCTGCACCAACTGCACCTACACGCCCGCGGGGACGCTCTGCAGACCCGTCCAGAACATCTGCGACCTCCCGGAGTACTGCCTGGGGAAGGACATGCGGTGCCCCAGGGACTTTCACCTGCAAGACGGCACCCCGTGCACCGAGGACGGCTACTGCTACCATGGCAATTGTACCGACCGCAGCATGCACTGCCAGGAGATCTTCGGGGAAGGGGCGCAGAGCGCTCCAGACGTCTGCTACGGCATCAATAAAAAGGGCCACCGCTTCGGACACTGCAAACTCACACCGCATTTCAGTCCAGCTCCCTGTGCAGACGCTGACGTGAAGTGCGGACGTCTGCAGTGTGTCAACGTCACTCACCTGCCCCGGTTGCAGGAACATGTGGGGTTCCATCACTCCATCATAGGGGGGTTCTTGTGTTTTGGGGTGGGTGCACACCGGGCAACAGAAACAACTGATGTGGGTGCCGTGAGGGTTGGCACCCCGTGTGGGAGGGGTTACTTCTGCCTCGATGGCTTCTGCAATGCTACTCTGGCAGCCATCGACTACAACTGCCCCCCTTCGAAATGCAACTACAGGGGCGTGTGCAACAGCAACAGGAACTGCCACTGCCACGTGGGCTGGGACCCTCCCCGGTGCATAAACAGGGGCGCCGGAGGGAGTGTGGACAGTGGACCCCCGCCGAGAAGAAGGCGGACAGTGAGGGCAGGGGGTATGTCAATGGTGTATCTGAGAATCGTTTTTGGCCGCTTGCTTGCCCTCTTAGCCGCACTTCTCTTCGGGGTAGCCACGAATGTGAGGACTATCCAGACCACGACAGTCACTGAAGTGAAAGTTGAAAAGTAAACAGCAAGTCAGCCTTCGTCCCCCGTACAACTCAGGGAACATGAAGAAACACCTGAAAAAAGTCACCGTAACCGGCTGGCAGAGCTCGCGCCCACACTTCTGGGTGGCTCAGGGGTCCTGCCCCACATCCAGGGTGCTACCCCAGGATGTTTTCACACCACTCCCTCTGACAGCTCGCTGGCCAGCGTCTGCAATAAAGCTTGAGCACCACACGTTGGCGTCCTGTGCAGTCCTTGTAGGTCTGTAAGAGCCCTGAGTGAGCCTGAGGCTCGGGCCTGCGGAGGAGACCTGGTCAGCAGCTGGCCTTGCGCTGTGGACGCCTGTCCCAGGATTGGTGACAGTGGCCACACGTTCCTTTAGGACCAATTCCTGACAGTTCCCCACAGTCATGCTCTTGAGCACCGAGTGTCCCTTAGTCCCTCGGTAAGGTCTCCTCTAAACTGCTGGGGTTCAGGGCAATGGCGTGCTCCTCCCCTCCCCCAACCCTGCCTGTTTCACAGGGGCGTGGAGGGTGGCTGTGGGCTGAGAGTGAGGGTTCCTTGTCTGCTAATGACTCCTGAGCCCCCTGGAGAGCACCTTTCCCTGTGTGGAGGCAGACCAGTGAGTGGCACTCAATCAGAAAGAAGTGGCCCTCCTGACTCTGGCCTCAGGGGAGCCTGCTCATGTGGGCCTCTCCTCCCCACTGTGCTCTGCAGAGAGTGGCTGTGAGTGCGAGCTGAGTCTGGGGGAGGCACCGACACCCTCTTCCCCACAGGCCTGTGGGGCTGGAAACCCTCCTCCTCTGTGTCTTCATAGCTTTTCCCTGAATGCCATTATACAATGTCATGTAAACCTGATGAAAGCAAACATTTACGTGAACATTTAAAATTAGGTATTTCCTCCATGCAACACAGGTCCATCATGTGGAATTTATAACTGAAATCTCCACAATCCAAGTGCCTGGGTCTCTGTGATGGGCAGACATGTCACGTGGACGTTAGGTGCTGAAGTTGGCACCCAGGTGCTCCCTTACTGATTGAGAGTTTCTTCTGTGAAAGGCAATGTGGGGGAGCTGGGAGAAGGAGCAGGGCCCGGGCTCGTGGAACTGAGTCTAGGTCCGAGTTGGTGAGAACCAGAACAGTAGGTGACAGCGGGTCCTGCTGGGCTGGTTTCTAGATGCACCAGAGTCACTGAGCAGCCAGAGGGTCGCGTGTGGTCAGATGCACACCACCTGAGAGTGCAGTTCCCGGGGTATAATCTTGATCCCTGTGGGGCAGGTGGGCTTGTCAGGAGGCAGGTGAGGGGGCGGAGGCAGGTGGGCCTCTCAGGGGGCAGGAGAGTAGTGGGGACAGGGCCTGTCAGGATGCAGGAGAGAATTGGGGTGAGTGGGCATGAGGGGAACAGGGCTTGAGTTCAGCACACAGCTGCTTGGGCTGTGGTTGGGGTCCCTCTTGGTGGGAATGTTGCAGAATTTACCAGGCAACCAGAAAACAACGGGCACTCAGAAGATTCAGGGAAAAACCTTTATTTGCAGATGTACTAGTACATGGACTCAGTTTTCCAAAGCCTGAGAAAACTTTCCTTTTATCCCCTTAGTGTCAGTTAGAATGGGGAAGTAAGATCACAGCTAAGGGCCCAGCCTGGGTGGTGCCAGTGACCTCCCCTCTGGCTAAGCTGTTACATTCTTGGTTTATGGCCCTTGTAAACTGGGAATATTTGGGAAAACAGATGATTGCTTATGGAAGTGGAAGTGACTTAATTATGGGCCTACAAGAACGTGTGTCAGAATACTGGTTACCGGCACAGATTCAGATTGCTAGCCCCCCAGCTGTCTTATTTTCCTCTTCATTCCTCCCTCTGGATCTTCAAGCTGACTTTCAGCCTTGGGGATTCAATAGAAGACTCAAAAGCTAGGGAGCAGGGTGTTCAGCAGCTTGAGTCTTTTTCATCTTCATCACCCGAGGGGTTGTGATGGCAGCCCAGAGACCTGGTCTGGAGTAACACCTGGGGCTTCAGAGCTTACTGATCCTCTCTATCAGCTGTTCTATCAGCTGTTGGCTTTCTCAGAGGAAGGGAGAGGGAGCTGCACAGGTTTCTTCATTTCTGGCTTCAGAGCAGGTGGAGTGGTGAGAAGCACATCTCAGGGTCCCATCTATTTCTCTTCCAGTTGACCCATCGTCCTAGCTCTGCTCATGTCTGTCTAACCGCCTAACACATCTCCTCAAGGATCTTGGCTGTGAATTCTTTCAGGGAAAGTGGGTGCTGGTGGGCTCCTCTAACTGCTTAAATGCTGAGGAGGGACCAAGTTTTCTTTCGGAGCCCAGAGATCTTCGC
Organism: Corynorhinus townsendii; assembly: GCA_026230045.1. NCBI lineage: Eukaryota > Metazoa > Chordata > Mammalia > Chiroptera > Vespertilionidae > Corynorhinus > Corynorhinus townsendii. The sequence continues at coordinate 51,286 of JAPDVU010000001.1, read as the reverse complement.
TCTCTGTCAGAGGGGCGATGAGGCCTGGGCATGGGAGGAGGTGGGCTTGTTACCTGGTGGAGACAAACTGTGTTATAAAATTTAGTATTATTGAGCAATTAGAACAGCAAGAATTACAACAAATAGTCTGGTGGGAGAGAAGAGAAAACATTTCAGTTATAATAATTTCCTATTGGAATAGAATATTTTTCCTTAAAACCACCCTTATTATTTTTATTTTCATGTATTTATTTATTTTCTTTTTTTGTTCGTTTAAAATATTACGTGTGGTAGTGCATATGCCTCCCTTTTCCCCCCTGACCTTCCCCCAGCCTCCCCTCCCCCCGTCTCATGCCCCCATCCCCCCCCCCCCCCCCGTGTCTGTGTCCGTTGGTGTGCTTATATGCATGCACACAAGTCCTTTGGTTGATCTCTTCCGCCCCTCCCCAACACTCCCCAGCCTTCCTGCTGTAATTCGACAGTCTGTTCCATGCTTTACTGCCTCGGTATCTATCTTTTTGTTCATCAGGTTATAATGTTCTTTATTTTCCACAAATGAGTGAGATCATGTAGTATTTTTCTTCCACTGCCTGGCTTATTTCACTTAACATAATGCTCTCCAGGTCCATCCCCGCTGCTGCAAATGGTAAGAATTCCTTCTTTTTCACCGCAGCGTGTATTCCATTGTGTAGATGCACCACAGTTTTCTAACCCACTCATCCGCTGATGGGCACCTAGGCTGTTTCCAAATCTTAGCTATGGTGAACTGTGCTGCTGTGAACATAGGGGTGCGTATATCCTTTCTGACTGGTGTTTCTAGTTTCTGGGGATATATTCCTAGAAGGGGGATCACTGGGTCAAGTGGGAGTTCCATGTTTAGTTTTTGAGGAGACTCCATACTGTCCTCCACAGTGGCTGCACCAGTCTGCATTCCCACCAGAAGTGCACGAGGGTTCCTTTTTCTCCGCATCCTCACCAGTACTTGTCATTTATTGATTTGTTGATGATAGACACTCTGACAGGTGTGAGATGGTACCGCATTGTCGTTTTGATTTGCATCTCTCCGATAATTAGTGACTTTGAGCATGTTTTCATATGTCTCTTGGCCTTCTTTCTATCTTCTTTCAAAAAGTTTCTATTTAGGTCCATTGCCCATTTTTTGATTGGATCATTTATCTTTCTTTTATAAAGTTGTATGAGTTCCCTGTAAATGTTGGAGATTAAACCTTTACCAGTGATAACATTTGCAAATATGCTCTCCCATACAGCAGGCTTTCTTGTTGTTTTGTTGATGATTTCTTTTGCTGTGCAAAAGCTTTTTATTTTGATGTAGTTCCATTTGCTTATTTTCACTTTAGTTTCCATTGCCGTAGGAGCGGTATCTGTGAAGAAGTTCCTTTGCATATATCTGAGATTTTGCTGCCTGTGGATCCTTCTAGTATTTTTATGATTTCCCGTCTTATGTTTAACTCCTTTATCCATTTTGAATTTATTTTTGTGTATGCTGTAAGTTGGTGGTCTAGTTTCATTTTTTTGCATGTATCTGTCCAATTTTCCCAACACTATTTATTGAAGAGACTGTCTTGACTCCATTGTATGTTCATGCCTCCTTTGTCAAATATTAATTGAGCATAGTGGTTTGGGTTGATTTCTGGGTTCTCTGTTCTGTTCCATTGGTGTATATGTCTGTTCTTGTGTCAGGACCAGGCTGTTTTGAGAACAGTGGCTTTGTAATACAACTTGAAATCTGGTATTGAGATCCCTCCTACTTTGTTCTTCTTTCTCAAGACTGCTGCGGCTATTCAGGGTCTTTTTTTATTCCAGATGAATTTTTGAAGAGTTCTTTCTAGGTCTGTGAAATATGCCATTGATATTTTAATGGGGAGTGCATTGAATCTATAGATTGCTTTAGGTAGTATGGACATTTTAATGATGTTGATTCTACCAATCCATGAACATGGTATGTTCTCCCATCTGTTTATGTCTTCCTCTATCTCTTTTTTCAGTGTCCTGTAGTTTTCTGCATATAGGTCTTTTACCTCCTTAGTTAAGTTTATTCCTCGGTATCTTAATTTTTTTGGTGCGATGGTAAATGGGATTGCTTTTTTTAGTCTCTCTTTCTGTAAGTTCATTATTGGTGTATAGAAATGCCATAGATTTCTTGGCATTAATTTTGTATCTTGCTACATTGCCAAATTCATTTATTAAGTCTAATTGTTTTTTAATGGAGTCTTTAGGGTTTTTATGTACAGTATCATGTCATCTGCAAATAGGGACAGATTTACTTCTTCTTTTCCAATTTGGATGCCTTTTATTTCTTCTTTTTGTCTAATCTCAATGGCTAATACTTCCAGTACTATGTTAAACAGGAGTGGTGAGAGTGGCATCCCTGTCTTGTTCCTGTTCTTAGGGGAAATGGTTTTAGTTTTTGCCCATTGAGTATGAGGTTGGCTATGGGTTTATCAAATATGGCTTTTATTATGTTGAGGTATGATCCTTCTATTCCCACCTTGCTGAGAGTTTTTATCAAAAAAGGGTGTTGGATTTTGTCAAATGCTTTTTCTGCATCAATTGATATGACTATGTGATTTTTATCTCTCAATTTGTTTATGTGATGTATCACGTTTATTGATTTGCGGATATTGTACTATCCTTGCATCCCTGGGATAAATCCTACTTGGTCATGGTGTGTGATCTTTCTGATGTACTGCTGGATCTGATTTGCTAGAATTTTGTTCAGGATTTTGGCATCTATGTTCATGAGGGATATTGGCCTGTAATTCTCTTTCACTGTGTTGTCTTTATCTGGTTTTGGTATTAGGGTGATGCTGGCTTCATAGAATGAGCTTGGAAGTGTTCCTTCCTCTTTAATTTTTTGGAATAGTCTGAGGAGGATAGGTTTTAGTTCTTCCTTGAATGTTTGGTAAAACTCTCCTGTGAAGCCGCCTGGCCCCGGGCTTTTGTTTGCTGGAAGCTTTTTGATGACTGCTTCAATTTCTTCCATAGTTACTGGCCTATTGAGATGTTTAGATTCTTCCTGATTGAGTTTTGGAAGGTTGTATTTTTCTAGGAATATTTCCATTTCCTCCAGGTTGTCCAGTTTGTTGGAATAGAGTTGTTCATAGTATTTTTTAACAATCCTTTGTATTTTGGTGGGGTCTGTTGTTATTTCTCCTCTTTCATTTCTGATTTTGTTTTTTTGGGTCCTCTCTCTTTGCTTCTTGGTGAGCCTGGCTAGATGTTCATCAATCTTATTTATCCTTTCAAAGAACCAGCTCTTGGGTTTGTTGATCTTTTGTATTGTTTTTTGGTCTCTGTGTCATTTATCTTTGCTCTGATCTTTATTATTTCCTCCCTTCTGCTTACACTGGGCTTTTCTTGTTTCTCTCTTTCTAACTCTTTGAGTTGTAAGGTTAGGTAATTTATTACCGTTGTTTCTTATTTTTTGCAGTAGGCCTGTAGAGCTATGAACGTCTCTCTCAAGACTGCTTCCACTGTGTCCCATATATTTTGGATTGTTGTGTTTTCATTGTCGTTTGTTGCCATGGCATTTTTTATTTCTTCTTTGATCTCTCTGATAACCCAGTCATTGTTTAATAGCATGCTATTTAGTCTCCATGTGTTTGATTTTTTTTGGATTTTTTTTGTAGTTGATTTTCAGTTTTATGCCTTTGTGATCTGAGAAGATGCTTGATATGATTTCTATCTTCTTGAATTTGAAGAGACTTTGCCTCTGACCCAATATATGGTCTATCTTTGAAAATGACCCATGTGCACTTGAGAAGAATGTATATTCTGTGGCTTTGGGGTGAAATGTTCTGAAGATGTCAATTAATTCCATCTGGTCTAGTGAGTCATTTAGAATTGGTTTCTTTGCTGATTTTTTGTTTAGAGGATTTGTCCAATGGTGATAGTAGGATATTAAAGTCCCCTACTGTGATTGTATTATTGTCAATCTCTGCCTTGATATCCTCCAGGAGTTTTTTTTATGTATTTGGGTGCTCCTGTATTGGGTGCATATATGTTTACCAGAGTTATTTCTTCTTGTTGGATTGCTCCCTGTAGTATTGTGAAGTGGCCTTCCTTATCTCTTGTTATGTCCTTCACTTTGAGATCTAATTTGTCAGATGTAAGTATTGCTACCCCAGCTCTTTTTTCATTTCCATTCGTCTGGAAGACCTTTTTCCACCCCTTCACCCTCAGTCTGTGTGCGTCTTTTTTTCTGAGGTGGGTTTCCTGTAGACAGCAGATATGTGGGTCATGTTTTCTTATCCACTCAGCTACCCTATATCTTTTGATTGGGGCATTTAATCCATTTACATTTAAAGATATTATTGCTAGGTACTTGTTTGTCACCATTTTTATTCTTTACCCCTGTGTTCCTTCTTTGCTTCCTATTTCTTCTTTTTACAGCAGACCCTTTAGCATTTCTTGCATTGCTGGTTTGGTGGTAATAAACTCCCTTAGTCCTTTTTTGTCTGTGAAGCTCCTGATTTCACCCTCAGTTTTGATTGATAGCCTTGCTGGTACAGTATTCTTGGATTCAGTCCCTTCCTTTGCATGACTTTGTATATTTTATTCCATTCCCTTCTGGCCTGATGTGTTTCTTTTGAGAAATCAGTCGCTAGTCTGATGGGGGATCCTTTGTAGGTAACTTTCTGTCTCTCTCTGGCTGCTTTTAAGATTCTTACTTTGTTGTTGGTGTTTGGCAATTTAATTATACTGTGCCTTGGCATTGGTATTTTGGGGTTCATTTTGCTTGAGACTCTGTGAGCTTCTTGGATTTGTGTGGGTTTTTTTCTTCCCTATATCAGGGAAGTTTTCTGTCATTATTTCTTCAAATAGGTTTTCTATTCCTTGCTCAGTTTCCTTTCCTTCTGGCACCCCTGTTATGCGGATGTTGTTTTGTTTCGTGTTGTCCCAGAGTTCCCTTAGGCTCTCCTCCTGCTTTTTAATTTTTTTTCTAGAAGCTGCTCTACTTGGGTATTTTTTCCTACCTTGTCTTCTAGCTCACTGATACGGTCCTCTGCTTCTTCTAGTCTACTGTTGATGCTTCCTATTGAGTTCTTTATAGTAGCAATGTCATTTCTTCTTGGTTCTTCTTCATTTCCTCTTGGTTCTTACACATATTGTTGAATTTGTCTTCCATTCTTCTCATCCACCTTATGACCATTTCTCTGAATTCTTTTTCTGACATGTTGCTTGCCTCCGTTTTGTTTACTTCCTTTTCTGGTGATGTCGGCCTTTCTTTCATATGCGAGTTGTTTCTTTGTCTCCCCATGATCTCTCTTCTCTGGGTGTCTGGTTATGTAGTTCTCTCTCTCCTGCATTGATTTAAAGGCACAAAATACAACACAACAAGGCACAACGCAAAAGGCACTGAACACAAATGTACTCACGAAATTAATAACCCCAAATAAAGGTGACCACCAGAGAAAGGTGAATTAGAGGATAAGAAAGAAAGAAGAAGGGGGGGGAGTGCAAAAATGAAATTGGGAAAAGGAAACAAAAGTAAGAGAGAAAAGAAAGAGAATAAAAGAGAAGGGGGGGGACTACATGGGGAGAAAACTCCAGTAGAACAGCCACTAATCCCAACAAATGCCAGCAACAAATACCTAGAGATGAATGCAGACTACAAACAACAACTAATATCAAGTGAGGCGAGGGAAAACAGAATAAAAAAGCCAAACAGAAAACCAAAAAGAAAAAGCAAAACAATCTCACAAACAAGCATTAAAAAAACCCAATATAATCAATAGTCAAGCAAACAACAACAAAAGGACAGAAAGAAAAAAATTTTTGGATAGTGAAGGAAGAGAAGAGAGAGGTGTGTATGGACTTGGAGCAGGAGATTGGAAATATATAAGTAGGGTGAAATCTTAACAGGGGATAAAAAGAAGGAATAGGGAAAATCTAAAGCAAGAATAGTGTAAGAGAAACAGGACAACAAAAGGGGAAAAGTAAGGAAGAGAGTGTTGGTATAAAGGAAAAGTTGAGGTAGAGTAAAATGATGCTAAAGGAAAGATGACAATAGAATGTAGAACACTAATCCCAAAGTAAAATAAAGAGAAAATAAAATGACACTTTTTTAAAAAAAAAAGGTAAAATAGTAGTAGTAATAATACTGATTGAAAATAAAAATGTAATAATTAAAAAGGTAAAATCAAGTGAGGAAAAAAGAAAAAAATTTAGTTTCTTAAGTAAAAGATGAAAAAAATAAAACACAAATGTGCAGCAGTGAAGTCATTCACTTGCTCTACTGTTCTGTTTGGCATGCCCGTTTCCTAGTCAGGACAATATTGAAGTTCCCTGCGTTCCACTGCTCCTCAGTGTTGTAGGCCACAGTCCTGATTTTCAAACAGGCGGTATGTCTTTATTACTTATACTTCTTTATTTGTGTTTACACAAGAGTCAATTTGTGATTCAACCCCTGGGGGGCAGTGTTTCTGGATTGACCTCCGGGTCTATAGGTCCTCTCTAGCTAGTGTTTAGATTTTGTTTTTCCCATGGCACTTAATACTGGTTTGGGGGAAAGGGTTGCCCCAGAGCTGGTTACCTGACCATTATTCCCTGCTCTGATCCCAAATTAAGGAAAGATGGAAACTCATGGGTACACAAAAACCCTGCCAGCTTCAAAGTCACGACCATCAGTGGGCAGGAACATTTCTGGAATCAGCCAGGTTATAAGGGGGAAGAATTGGAGTAAAAGGCAAAAAAATCATTGCGAATTTTTACCTTGCATGCTCAAGGATAAAGGAATTAAGGTATCAGAAGGTACTCTCTTAAATCAGGCTCAAGGAAAACGAGTGCCCTTGTCATCTTTAACTATGGGGGCTCCTGTTTGAACTGCATTATGCCCACTTTGTATTGAGGATCAAAAGCCTACAGATGCCATGAGGATTTGTCACCTTCTCCTCCTAAGGTAGAGCCTGTAAAGCTCCCTGATCCTCCACCTCCAATGTGGGAAGGCTCATCAACTAGAGAAAATGGGGCTAACAGTCCATTTAAAAAAGGACTCTTGCCCTAACAGGTTTGGCTCAGTGGATAAAGCGTCAGCCTGTGGACTGAAGGGTCCCAGGTTCAATTTTGGTCAAGGGCATGTACCTTGGTTGCAGGCACATCCCCGGTAGGGGGTGTGCAGGAGGCAGCTGACTGATGTTTCTCTCTCATCGATGTTTCTAACTCTCTATCCCTCTCCCTTCCTCTCTGTAAAAAATCAATAAAATATATTTTTTTAAAAAGAAGACTCGTTAATGCTTCATCTGAAAATTACCATATGATGCCTTGGAACTGGCAGATTTTAGCTCAAATGACTTTAGATGCCAGTTAATGCTATGGAGAGCAGAATATGATAAGATCTGGGAACAGCAGGCTGAGATCTGGGCTGCATCTGGCTGTAAGTCCCAGGCAATGTAAAACATCTGAAAGATACATGAAAAGAACTCTGATTTATTAAGTCTTGTCTAGGTGTTATGGGCGCTTGTCTGTTGATTGTTGTTTTACCTGTCTTTGTTGTTTGGTTTTGCTATAATAATGTAACCCCTCTAATGTATGAAATAATTATTGTGTGAAATGTTTGCTGTATGGAAACCCTCAATACGCTGTAACTTCCAAAATTAATGAACACCCCACTATCTTGATGTAAAAGCTCTGAGCCCTTAAAGTGTAAACACCCTGCTCCCAGCATAAGGCACACCGTCTGGCCCACACTGATAAGGACACAGGCTGCTTACCACAGGTCTGTAGAACTCTGAGAAGGGCCTCCAGTTGAGGTCTCCTGCCCGATTAGAGGAGGACTCCACGTCGCTCCGAGAGACAAGGCCCTGACTGCTCTGCTGTGTGAGCCTGAACCAACTGCGGCCGCCTGCCTGTCTCTGTTTTCATCATCTGTCCTTTAGGGTGCATCGCCGGGTGGCCTTTGCTGGAGCCCAGGACCCACTAGGAATAGGTGAATAAACCCTGTGTGATTGCATACTAATTCTGTCTTGTGTGTCATGTGTTCTGGTTCGGCTTGGCTGTCTAGACATTGACGTACCAGGGGATAGGCCGTTATTGCTGACTCCTGGTCACCTGCGCTTGTCCCACTAAGTCTAGACAGATAATCAATTAATTGGGGCATAATTGGGACAGGTTTAATTGTTTATTGTTAGTCTATTGAGCATGCCTATGATTTCTATTCATAGAAAAGAAACAGTAGGTGGCCAAGCCATTACTGAATTTCCCCAGAGCAAACAGGATGTGGGGGTGGGAAGAGAGAGTATAAGCCGTACAGGTGGCCCATAGCACAGGTCCTAGAAAGAGTCCCTAGACAAAGGGAGGTAACTAAAAAAGGTCCCAGCGCATTGATTAGTAGGTCTCTTGGTGATCCTGTGGAATGGACACCCACTCTTCAGAGTGTAATTAAAAGTCTCATTTTCTCATGTTTTTGTTTCCCAGTCCGTCCTTTGAAATTTAAATAGACAAGCCATTTCTCACAATCTGGGGGATGTGTCCAGGACTTCTGTACCCATGAAGAGAAAAAGGCTAGGTTAAGGGGAGGGGAGTCCCCCACCCCATTTTGGGTAGCCTTTTGTCCTAAGCATTTTATTGTGATGTAGTCCCATTTGTTTATTTTCCTGTTTCTCTTGCCCTAGGAAATGTATTGGCAAAAATTCTGCTATGTGAGATGCCTGAGATATTACTGCCTATGTTTTCTTCTAGGATTTGTATGGTGTCATGACTTACATTTGAGTCTTTTATCCATTTTGAGCTTATTCATGTGTATGGTGTAAGTTGGTGGTCTGGTTTCATCTTTTGCATGTGTCTGTCCAGTTTGCTCAGCACCATTTGTTGAAGAGATTGTCTTTACTCCATTGTATGTCCTTGCCTCCTTCGTCAAATATTAATTGAGCATAAAGGCGTGGGTCGATTTTTGGGTTCCCTGTTCTGTTCCATTGGTCTTTGTGCCTGTTCTTGTGCCAGTATCGGGTTGTTTTGATTATAATGGCTTTGCAGCATAGTTTAATATCCGGTATTGTGATTCCCTCCAACTTTGTTCTTCTTTCTCAAGATTGCTGCAGCTATTCAGGGTCTTTTATGGTTCCATATAAATTTTGGCTGTATTTGTTCAAGTTCTGTGACATATGCCCTTGTTATGGTAATAAGGATTGCATTGAATCTGTAGATTGCCTTGAGTAGTATTGACATTTTAGTGGTGTCAATTCTAGAGATCCATGAACACAGTATATTTTTAAATTTGTCTATATGTTCCTCTATCTCTTTTCTCAGGGTCCTATAGTTCTCCAAGTATAGATCTTTTACTCCTTGGTTAAGTTTTTTCCCATGTATCTTAATTTCTTTGTTGCAATGGAAAATGGGATTTTTGTTTGTTTGTTTTTTTCAGTTTCTCTTTCTGAGAGTTCATTATTGGTGTATTAAAATGCCATTGATTTCTGAACGTTCATTTTGTATCCTGCTACCTCTCCGTTTTCACCGATCTCTCACTTATTTCCTATATCTCTCCATTTTCTCTGACATGAAAATGTTATTTTATATGAAATTGTGGTTATCTGATTTTACAATGTTGAACCTATTTAATGTCTTTCTTTCAACTTGGAAAGATGTTTGTACATAATGTTGACCCACTTTTTTAAGAATTCCATGGCACATAAGATTAAAGTGGTGTGACCCACTCATCTAGTCCAGCATTTATTGTTAAACTTGGAAAGATGGGGCCATGCATTGACCTGACTCCAAGGTACGTCATACCCCAAGTGTTCTCCCATCCAAGACCCGTGCCACTGAGTCCAGGAGAAGGAATGTGCTCAGGACCTACAAGGACATGTCAGACTGAACACAGTCCCTCCTACTTATGAGAACAGAGTCCCCGCATGCAAATGTCTCTTCAAGCCCCATGGTGAATCCTCTCTGGGCTGTGCAGGCTCAGAGCTCTCTCCTCACACAGGACTGAGGTGTCTAGGAAGGCAGCTCTGTGGTCTAGAATAAGATGAGACTGCTGGGTCTTCTCCTGTGCCTGCTGACAGCCCCCCAAGGTGAGGGTCTCAGGGGTGAGACGGGGTCATGGATGACAGGTGACTGACAGGACTGATGCTCCTTGTGCCCAAGGGTCCTGGCCCACGTGAAGCTGCAGTCGGGCCCAGGACTGGTGAAGCCCTCGCAGACCCTCTCCCTCCCCTGCACGGTCCCTGGATTGTCTTCAGTGAGCGATGCTATGCACTGGACCCACCAGGTTCCAGGGATAGGGGCTGCAGTGGGTTGGGGTATGTGGGCTGGTGGAAGTACAACGTATAATGTGACACTGAAATCCTACCTCAGCATCACCAGGGACACCTCCAGGAGCCAAGTTTACTGAACACTGAGCAGCCTGAGAGCCAGGACAGGGCAGTGTATTGCCAGAAGCTAAAGTGAACAGCAATTAGCATCAAAAGAGACATTGGAAGGCCAATGGACTTTGATTTCCAGCAGGGCTGAATATCACCACAAGTGTTGCTCCTGTGATTGCAATGGCTTCAGGCGATTTCCTGACTTGATAATCCTTGCATTGTTTACCAAACTTGACCTTTGATCTGCCTGTGTGCATTGCTAAAGGGAAAATGTGCATTCAAAGAGAATAAAATGAGATGGGACCTGGTCTCAGTGTTCCTCTTCACAAAAGAAGTTCCTCCTGGCCCTCAATGCCTCCTTCAGGTCATTCTGAACCTGCCACGAAGGTAGAGGCAGTGTCTGACTGGGAGAGACATAGGGAGGGGAAGTCAGTGTGAGCCCAGACACACCTCCCTGAGGGAGACAGGAGGCCAGGGCAACAAGGGCACTTAATTTACCAAGCAATGTTCCAGACCAGCAGGGGGCACTCAAGACCAGCAGGGGAGGCTCAGGACCAGCAGGAGGCTCAGGACCAGCAGGGGAGGCTCAGGACCAGCAGGGGAGGCTCAGGACCAGCAGTGGAGGCTCAGGACTAGCAGGAGGCTCAGGACCAGCAGGGGGTTCAGGACCAGCAGGAGGCTCAGGACCAGCAGGGGGTTCAGGACCAGCAGTGGAGGCTCAGGACCAGCAGTGGAGGCTCAGGACCAGCAGGGGGTTCAGGACCTACCCAGCACAGACCCAGGAGCCCCTGTGGACTTGGTGGGGGAGAAAGTTTGTACCTCCTGGGCACAGGGGCTTTTTCCTCTCAAGGCTCAGCCAACCCCATGGACACTTCCTTCTCCATGGCTCTAGTTTCTCATGGCCTCACTGCAGACACAAGTGAGGGAGAGACACCGCCCGTTTGTGGATGAGGTAGCACCACACCTGGCAACCTTTCTTCACCATATTGCATGTGTCCTTTGTGTTTCTTGTCAAAGACCATCCACAGTGCTCTCATCTTCCTGTGTTCAGTAAATTTCCCACCAAGAGGGACCCCAGCACAGCCCAGGCAGCTCTGTGCTGAGCTCAGGACTTGTCTCCCTCATGCCCACCTGTGCCCACTTCTCTCCTGCCTCCTGACAGGCCCACCTGCTCCGCAGGGGTTAGGATCATCCCCTGGGATCTGTACCCTCAGGTGTGTGTCAATCCGACCACAAGTGACCCTCTGGCTGCTCAGTGATTAGGGTGCATGTGGAAACCACCCCAGCAGAACCCACTGTCTAGTTCTCACTGACTCAGACCTAGACTCTGAGCTCCTTGAGCCCAAGGCCCTTATCCTTCTTCCCAGCTCTCCCACATGACCCGTCTCAGGAGAAAGCTGTTCCTACCTCAGCTTCTAACATCCACCTGACATGTCTGTCCACCACAGACACCCAGGCCCTTGAATTTGTGGGGATTTGGGCTTTTAAATTCCACATGCTGGACCTGTGTTGCACTGAGAAAATATCTAATTTTAAATGTTCATGTAAAGGTTTCCTTTCATCAGGTTTACATGACATTGTACAATGGCATTTAGGAGCAAACTATGAAGACACAGAGGAGGAGGGTTTCCAGTCCCACAGGCCTGTGGGGAAGAGGGTGTCGGTGCCTCCCCAGGAGGCAGCTCATACTCACTGCCACTCTCTGCAGAGCACAGTGGGGAGGAGAGGCCCACATGAGCAGGCTCCTCTTGTTATGGCAGAAATCAGGCTGGCAGGAGGCGACAATCCCAACGCAGCAGAGGTTCAGAAAAGGACTGTTTTATGCGCACTGCTGCTGGCTCAGTGGAGTTCCCTCCAGAGGCTGAGCCTGGCATCTGGGTTCTGACCTTCTTTTATACATAACTGGTGCATGAATTCGTGCATGGGTGGGGTCTGCCAGCCCACCCCAATCAGGGTGTGGGTGGCCAATTGGGGTGGGACTGCCCAGGGGGAGGGACTGACCAGAGGGAGGAGTTTCAGGCAGTTGGTTGGCCAGCTCTGTTCCCTGGTCAAAGTCAGGTCGAACTCCCGGTTGGTCGTGGGGACAATATGCATATTACCCTTTTATTATATAGGATAAGCTTCCTAGTATTCAGGGGTCTTTCCACAGACGTGGCAGCCTGGGTGGTTGGCTGATGCAAGAAGCAAGTGAGATTACCGAAGCCAAGGGCATGGTTACGGTGGAGCAAGTAAGGTGAGGGCTATCTGCTCTCGGCAGACTTAGAGAACATCATTTTTTCAAAAAATATATTTTATTGATTTTTTACAGAGAGGAAGGGAGAGGGATAGAGAGCCAGAAACATCAATGAGAAAGAAACATCGATCAGCTGCCTCCTGCACACTCCCACGGGGGATGTGTCCGCAACCAAGGCACGTGCCCTTGACCGGAATCGAACCTGGGACCCTTCGGTCTGCAGGCGGATGCTGTATCCACTGAGCCACACCGGTTAGGGCTACCAGGAGTTTCTTGATACTCAGATATTACCCCTTCTCTCCATCCTAAATTTTTTGAGATCACCTAACGAAAATTAACATGACACATATCCTGCACTTTTCCTAAATATCACCCATTTCACCTCCACAACCTAAGACCCTGGCTCCCCATTTTCCAACATTTCCTGTTCCTAATATTACCTTACTGAGGCCCAGTGCATGGGTAGGCTCTCTAGTGGCTGCTGGCTGCCAGCCGGGGTGCCTCCCTTCCCCAGCTGCCTGCCGCCGCCGGCCCCACCCCCTGGTTGAACTCCTGGTCGAACTCCCAGTCGAACTCTAAGTTGAGGGTACAATTTGCACATTAGGCTTTTATTATATAGGATTGTCTTTGGCATTCATTTGTATGTGAGTTTTCCTTGTGCATATGTTAAATGTGGTACATCTCTTGTTAATTTGATCATGTTAATTTGGTTATTAGCCCAGCTGTTAGAATTTACAAGGTATGAGGTAAATAATTACTTTTTAAATCTCCCACAGTTGTGAAGAACCGGCCTTGTGAAATTACCGGCTGGGACACGGCTGACTTCTGACACCACTGCAGCGGAGGGGTCATGGACACCTGTCAGCAAAGGTAAGCATTGTTTTTACTCTTTCATTCTGTTGGCCTTGTGGTGTGACACTGCAGGGTTAGAATTGTGAAGTTCTGAAATTATTTTTTTCTCTCATACATTGACATTGGCATGAAAAAAAAGTATTTGTGAAACTAGCTGCTTGAACTTAGAGTGACATGGGCTCTTTTTATTGAATCGATGGTTTTCATACAACATGAGGATCTGGTTTAATTCATGCATCTGGCAACTGAGGTCTGGTGTCTGACTCCAACTCCGGATTGTGGCTAATGTGTCTTAGTCATAGATCCCTGCTATATGTCCAGGGTCTGTGGTTTCGGTTCAAATATATATTCGGCTGTGTGTCTGGGGTTTTGGGTCTCTTTGGGCGTGGCTTTGTGTCCTGGGTTCTTGTATGGGGTCCGAGTGTAGCTGTAGATTCAGATTCTGGTGTGTGGGATCTGGTCTGAAGAATCCACTGTCAGTCTCTGGCATCCAGTTTTTGGTTTTTGTGCTGCATAGTATGCTTGAGTCAGGGGAATCGCTTTGAGTTTGAGTCCCAGGGCCGGGGGTCCAGGTTTTGGTTTGTGGCTTTATGCTCTTTGTAATGCATCAGCATATAAAAGCACACACCTGAGAGTTGCTGAATACTCTATCGAGATATTCCATTGAGACCTCCCCTAAAATTGTCACCTTTAAAAACCAGGTAAAACCTTGCCCTGGTCAGTTTGGCTCAGTGGGTAGAGCATCAGCTTGTGGACAGAAGGGTCCCAGGTTGGATTCTGGTCAAGGGCACGTACCTCAGTTGCAGGCTCCTCCCTGGCCCGGGCCCTTGTCGGGGCTTGTGCAGGAGGCAACCAATCAATGTGTTTCTCTCAAAACGATGTTTCTATCTGTCATTCCCTCTCTCTTCCATTCTCTCTAAAAAGCAATGAAAAAATATCCTCAGGTGAGAATTAAGAAACAGGTAAAACCTTTGCCCTACCCGTTGTGAGTAACTTGGTTGAGCATCGTCCCATACCTCCAAAGGTCACCTGCTCAATTCCAGGTCTGGACACATGCCCAGGTTGTGGGTCAACAAGAGGCAACTGATTGATGTACTTCTCACATCCATGTTTCTCTCTTTTCCCCTCTGTTTTCCCCTCTCTCTGAAATCAATAAAAAGTATTTAAAAACCCAAATAAATAAAACAGGTAAAACCCTTAAGACAAAGGTGTGTGTTGTTCCTCACTCCCGTGTCTTCCCTTCTCTCATTTCCTATTTTTACTTTGTTTCTCCTAAACTCTAAAGGTCCCTGTGAGACTTGCAACCAGGGGAGCAGTGGGCAGCGGCAGTTTGTCCGGGCTAGGCCCCTGAACCTGTCTCCAGGGGCCTCCTTGATCTTGTCTCTTCTATTTAATCCCTTCCTTTGTTTCACTCTGTGGATGAAAACGGGCCACATGCTAACCTGACCAGGTTAAGGGTTGACAGAACCCAGGCTATAAGGTGAGTCAGGAGGAGAAATGGGTGGCTGGTTTTTAAATTTGGCTTTCCAATTTGAATTGCTTTCTGAGAGTCTGAGCAAATGCCTTTGCTGTATAACTGAGAGCTGAACTAGTTCAGCTCCGAAGATAAGAGGCACGTCCTCCCTCCAGCCTGAATCTCTAGTGCTCTTAGGTGACTAAAAATCTTTGTGGAAAACACTGGGGGGTGAGGGCATGTATGGAGTGGGGTGGGGGGTGGGGCAATGGTAAGATATGTACACATATAATACCTTAATAAAAAAATGGAAAAAAAGCCCTGACTGGTTTGGCTCAGTGGATAGAGTGTCGGCCTGCGGACCGAAGGGTCCCAGGTTCGATTCCCGTCACGGGCATGGACCTTGGTTGCGGGCACATCCCCAGTAGGAGGTGTGCAGGAGGCGGCTGATCGATGTTTCTCTCTTATTGATGTTTCTAACTCTCTATCTCTCTCCCTTTCTCTCTGTAAAAAATCAATAAAATATTTTTTAAAAAGTAAAAAAAAATCTTTGTGGAAGTGTCAGAGGTCATTCCTCATGACTTGTAGGGGCCCCACAGGGAACCTCCAACACAACTGTAATTAAGAAATTGACTCATCTGGGGACGTGCATATAAAGGTTGTTCACCTAGCACTCTGAGTCCACAGGGTATATTAGACAGCCAGGGAGAGAAGCTGAGGCACGTAAGAGGGTTGAATGCCACTCGAGGGCTGAGAGCCTCGAGGAGCTCAACCCATAAGCAGCACACTTTGACCCAGTACGTAATTTTCCTAGGGAATTTGCTCAGTCTGCCAATGTAAAAACAAAAAAACTCATTACAATTTAAATGGGAAATTGTGCCTCTAAGGCCGGAAACTCTCAGACCGCAGCCCTCCATAATACTCCTGATAGGAATCCTATTACTGGCAATTGCTTTGCAGAAATAAGATGATTTCACTAGAAATCTCATCTTAAAATGGCCATAATGCAAGGGGTCTTTGGGTGTCTACATTTAAAATTAAATATATTTATATATGTGTGTGTGTGTGTGTGTGTGTGTGTGTAATTTGCTAATTAGCCTGGATGCTGTAACAGTCACGACCGGTCAGGAGGAGGCTGTATGCAAAGCTGAGGCCCAGAGCAGACACTGACAGGGAGGCCTGGGGTGGATACAGACAGGGGGGCCTGGGGCTGCTCCAACCCAGCGCACCAGCAGGCCCACCTCCGTGTGTGAGCTGCAGAGGAAACACCTTTTCTGACAGCTCACTGGCTAAGATCCAAGTACCCCACTCACAGTGTTCTTGGTAACTTGTTTAATAAGAATCCAAGAAGGTGATCTAGGGTTTTTCCACCTCACTCCTGGAGGAAAAAATGAAGGCCTGCTGCTGGAGGGGCTAAGAAATGTCATATCCTGCCCTAGCTGGTTTGGCTCAGTGGATAGAGCCTCGGCCTGCTGACCACAGGGTCCAGGTTCGGTTCTGATCAAGGGCATGTACCTAGGTTGCAGGCTTCTCCCTGGCTGGGGCCCAGGTCAGGGCTCATGCAGGAGGCAACCAATCAAAGTGTCCCTCTCACATTGATGTTTCTCTCTGTCTTTCTCTCTTCCATGCTTTCTAAAAATCAATGGAAAAATATCCTCAGGTGAGGATAAAAAAAAAGAAAAAGGAATAAATGTCATATCCTATGAAAGAGACATCTTGAAATTGCCTAAAGAAAGTTGTCATTTTTTAGTGGTTAAGGGACTGGAGTCCCTGTTGATGAAAACACCTTGGTGGCTGCGGCGCCGCAGTGGCAGCAGCAGCGGGGTGATGGGGGTGGCACCTTCCCCTGATCAGCTGGTTGCCTCCCGCAGTAGGACATCCCCTGAGGGCTCCTGGAGTGTGAGAGGGGGCAGGCTGGGCTGAGGAACCCCCATCCAGTGCACAAATTTTGTGCACCAGGCCTCTAGTATATTAATACAAGTCCATGTAGGCAATAATGGTTGCTTAATATTTCATTATCATTGAAAATTTGGACTTCCAAACACTAAAAATTCTCATACATTAAATTACTTTAAATAA
Source organism: Corynorhinus townsendii (assembly GCA_026230045.1). Lineage (NCBI taxonomy): Eukaryota > Metazoa > Chordata > Mammalia > Chiroptera > Vespertilionidae > Corynorhinus > Corynorhinus townsendii. The sequence goes on along the minus strand of JAPDVU010000001.1, from coordinate 34,368 downwards.
AAAAAAAATATGGACATACATCCCTGGCCAGCATTGCTCCGTGGTTAGAGCATTGTCCTATGCACCAGAGGGTTGCGGGTTTGATTCATGGTCAAGAGCACTTATCTGGGTTGCAGGTCCGATTACATCCCCAGTACAGTAGGGCACCTGTGGGAGGCAACCAATAAATGTGTCTGTCACATCGATGTTTCCCTCTCTCCTGCCTCTTTCTCTCTCTCTCTCCTGTCCTCACTCCTCCCTTCCACTGCCTAAAAATCAATGGAAAAAATATTCTCACTCCTGGTGAGGATTAAAAAAAATATGAAAATACATGTTTAAGCAAAAAAGGTGAGTTACTCTTGAATTATGTATATGGTCTGTAAGTATATGGTATTTGTATGACACATATACATCTTTGGAAAATGTGCTGTGCATTTTCTCCCTCTGTATGGCATTATTAGGATGTAATCTTTTATGGGCCTAAAAAATTAAATACTTGTAAATTAAAATCTTGTAGTCTGGACAAAATATTTAACACTAACACTAATTTTACCCAGCCTTACCTAGTTTTTACAAGATTTATATCATAATATTTAATTAACCTTAATTTACAATCTGTCCAAAGTTTAAATTGTAAGAGACATTATAGTTGACCAAAAAATGACTTATTCCAATGGGCCCTGAATACCTCAACAATGTAATCCCTGTCTTTGTGGAAAAACTTTTAAAAGTCAGATAGAGCTTCGGCCAGCCGAATGAAGTGTCTCAACTTGGATTCCAGTCAAAGGCATATACTTGGATTGCAGGCTCAGTTCCAGGCAAGGGCATTACCTGGGTTGCAGGCTCAGCTCCAGCCCTGGTTGGGGAGCATGCAGGAGGCAATCAATGTGTGTCTCTCACATCGATGTTTCTCTCTTTCTCTCTCTCCCCCGCCCTTCTGCTCTCTCTAAAAATTAATGGGAAAATATACTCGGGTGAGGATTAACAACAAAAACAAAGTAATTAAACATGTTTAACATACTTAAAATAACATAATAACTCTTCCCACCACAGCCCTGCAAAGGGAGGCCCTGGGGAATGCTGCACTGAGGTTCCTTTTAAGGTGACCCACCATCCTGCCTAATGTTCCTTGGTGCCTCTTTTAACTATAGAGTAGTGAGTGAGTGCATGTCTGGCAAGTTGTGCTCTAACCACCGAGCAACACCAGCTACGGATTCTACTCACTTTTATTTATTTTTAAATTTTTTAAAAAATTTTATTTTTTTAATATATTTTATTGATTTTTTTACAGAGAGGAAAGGAGAGTTAGAAACATGGATGAGAGAGAAACATCGATCAGCTGCCTCCTGCACAGTCCCTACTGGGGATGTGCCCGCAACCAAGGTACATGCCCTTGAATGGAATTGAACCTGGGACCTTTCAGTCCGCAGGTCGATGCTCTATCCACTGAGCCAAACCGGTTAGGGCTCTACTCACTTTTAAAAATATAAATCGGAGGTGCGGTCAAGGGTCAGAGGTCAAGGCTGGGGCTGAGACTAGGACTAGGGCCGGGGTTGGGGTTAGGGTTTTAGAGTGAGGGTGAGCATGAGGGGTCAGCGTCTGGGTCATGGCCAGTGTCAGAGGTGGAAAAGGTGAATTTGCTTTGGAAATGGGGAATTTGAATGTATGTCAACAGCATTAAAATGAGTCGCCCTTTCCAAGATCTTAGTAAATTCCAATATTGCTTCCTATTTTTTCAAGTTACTGCAGTGACATTAGGTTATTAAGTTTGAGTACTTTTTTCTCCTAGTAAATTAGTTGTAAACACATTTTTTTTCTGAATAAAAGATTCTAGTTAATACTTCGGTTTTGAAACCTGTTCTTGTAACTCAAAGGGTTCTGATCAATACCTATGCCTCTTTCAGAATGAAAGAAAAAATAATCCTGTAGAAACTTGCTAAGACCAAGCATCCTTTATTTTGTGATTTTTCAGAATGTTATCATAGATCAGACTTATACACTGGTTTTATGGGATAAACGCTTATATTTTTTCTTCAATTAAGTTACTGATTATACTGTGCATGTCTATGGATTTATGTATTTATTATGCTAGCCCTTAAGAGACGCCGTCAGCCAATTCCTGCGCAAAAATAATCCTTTGCTGCCCTCCTGTGGCCATTCAAGGAATGACACTGTGCCTCTATCCATGGTGCTGCAATTCCAGGTAAAGCCCCGTGAACACGACGAACATTTCTACCCAGAATAAACACCCCCACAAAATCTTCGAAGCTGTCCAGGGCAGCAGTCATTCTGTAGTTACAGCTCTGTGATCTTCACCTCTTCCCGCCCCAGCTCCGCAAAGGGAGGCCCCGTAGACTGCCGCACCGAGGTTCCCTTTATGGTGACCCACCCACCCTGCCCAATATGTTCGTTGGTGCCGTTGTTAACTAGAGCGGTGAGTGTATGTCTGGCAAGCAAATGCTCTAACCAGTGAGCAGCACCAGCTACGAATTGTATGCACTTTTTTTTATTAATCTGAATTTATTTTTAACTCTAATTGACTCAGTAATACATTACTTTCAGATGTACAACAAAGCGATTCAATATTTACATCCCTTACAAAGTGATCACCCCACAAGTCTAGTTCACATCTGTCTCTATCTCCTGTGCTGCAGCTACATCTCCATGACTTATTTCATAACTGGTGTGACGGACTTGTCCAGCCCCAGCGGGGACAACCCAGGGCTGGTGTTGTTCAAGGTGGATCATGGGCAAGATGTTGGCAGAAGAGCAGCTGGAGTCTAATGTATGTCAGAGGGACGAGGGATCGTATCGTGGAGCAGCGTGTGTGACGGCAACACTTTAGGGGCTTGGGCTAAAGGAGCAGTGGCTGTTTGGAGCCCACTGGGGAAGGAGGTGAGACTCAAAGTGTCCTGCAGCTGCTGTAACAAGAGAGGTCCTTCCAGAAGCTGCAGGGAGAACATCCAAGCCTTTCCTATGTCCTGAGATGGGGAGCACCCTGGATTCCCCACAGATCCCAGTGTGATTACTGCGGCCCTTATAAGGGGGAGGCAGTAGGGTCAGAATCAGACAGATAGATGAGGCTGTGCTGCCGGCTGTGAAGATGGAGGCCAAAGGAGAGGCACTTCTCGGGGGAGGCTCCAGTGTCATTGTGGGCTCGTCCTCCCTGTGGTTGCGGATGCCATGCATCAGGTCCTGCAGGTTCTTGTTGAAATTGCGGTTGATATGCCCTTGACTATCTTGAGGGCCCTAACGATGGCGGCTGGTGGGCCAGAGACCCGGGATGCCCGATGGCAGATGGTGTGCAGGGACCCAGGGGCCGCCCTTGCTCCCTGGGGAGCACTGCTCCTCCGGCCGCCACTGCGGGGCATGCAAGCAGGCCAGTCTTTCGGCAAGATCCACTGGGCAGGCTGCGCCCCATTCCCTTCCTCTCACTGACTTTTAAAAATATAAATTTGAGCCTGGCCGGTTTGGCTCAGTGGATAGAGCGTCAGCCTGCGGACTGAAAGGTCCCGGGTTCGATTCCGGTCAAGGGCATGTACCTTGGTTGCGGGCAGGAATCCAGTAGAAGGTGTGCAGGAGGCAGCTGATCGATGTTTCTCTCTCATCCATGTTTCTAACTCTCTATCCCTCTCCCTTCCTCTCTGTAAAAAATCAATAAAATACATATTTAAAAAAATAAAAAATATAAATATAAATTTGAGGGCAGTCAAGGGTCAGAGGCCAAGGCTGGGATTGGGGCTAGGGCCAGGATTGATGTTAGGGTTTCAGGGTGAGGGGTCGTGGTCGGGATCAGGGTCAGGGTCAGGGTTATAAGTGGAAAGGGTGAATTGTAATTGGAAAGGGAGAATTTGCTTTGTAAAAGATGACTTGGTCTGCTAAAGATGAAATTGAAGGGTAAAAGGTGAATTTGGGTTGCGAAATGTGAATTAGTCTGTATTTGAGAAGCACCCAAATGAGTCGCTCTTTCCAGGATCCTAGTAAATTCCAATATTGCTCCATATTCTCAAGTTAATTCTGTGACATTAAAATTATTATTACTGAGCATTTTTTTTATCCTAGTACGTTATTTGTAAACAAGTTTTTTTTCTGATGAAAATATTCTAGTTAATAGTTTGGTGTTGCAACACAGTCATTTTGAAACGTTTTCGTGTAACCTAAGGGGTTCTGCTGGATACCTATGCCCTTCTCCTTCATAATGAAAGATAAAATAATCCTGTAGAAATGTGCTAAGAGTAAGGACTGCTTATTTTGTGATTTATCAGAATGTAATCCTAGAGCAGAGGTATACACTGGTTTATAGGATAAACGTTTTCATTTTCTTTCAAGTAAGTGACTGATTGTACTGTACATGTCTGTCTATGGAACCGTATACTTATTACACTGGACCTCAAAAGGAAGCCGTCAGGCAAAAAACTGTCCTCTGCTGCCCTCCTGTGGCCGTTCTAGGAATAACACACTGTGCCTCTGTCCCTGGTGCTGAAATTCCAGCTAAAGCCCCGTGAACCCGAGCAAACATTCTACCCAGGAAAAAACGGTCCCAAGATCAGCGAGGCCGGCCAGGGCGGCAATCATTCCATGTCCGGAAGGACCGAAGTCACGGTTGTGAGTTCTTCACCTCTTCCCCCTCCAGCCCTGCCAAGGAAGGCCTCGGCTGCTGCACTGACATCATGAACCCCTTTGAAACCTAGACGCCACCATTATCGAGGCAGCCAGTCTGTACAGCGAGGTGCTGGAGTATCGTGATAGTGCAGCATGCTCGCGGGAGGCCTCCATTACTGAGGAACGCCATACGCTGCAGGCCGCCATTACTGAGACCTTCCGTACGGCGGAGGCCTCCGCTAACCAGGCAGACAGTACGGGGCACGGGGCCTTTCCTGAGGCAGCCAGTACATTGGAGGACGTCTTTCCAGAGGCAGGCAGTAACCTGGAGTTTGCTACGAATGCGGCAGTGGGTATCGTGCAGGCCGCCATTATCGAGGCAGGGAGTCCGTACAGCGAGGTGCCGAATACCGCGAGACGCCGCGTGCTCGCGAGAGGCCGCCTTAATTGACGCACGCCGTACGCTGCAGGCCGCCATTACGGAGACGTTGCGGAGCCCCCGCCGCCCCCCCCTCCCCCGCCGCCCATAAGGAGGCCGCCAGTCCGGGGCCGGAGCCTTTATCCTGGCGGGCAGGCAGGTGCCGGCCGCCTGTACTGAGGCAGGCCGTATGTTGGAGGCCGATGTCCTGGAGGCGGCGAGTTACACGCAGCCCGCTAGTATTGCGGCGGTGGGTACCGTGCAGGCTGTTATTATTTAGGCATCCCATTCCCTGGATGTCGCCATTATTAAGGCAGGTAGTCCGTACAGCGAGGTGTTGCAGTATTGCGAGAAGCAGCGTTCTCGCGAGAGGCCGCCATCATCCACTCACGATGCAGGCAGGATGCAGGTCTCCTTTACTAAGGTTACTAGTTATTAGCTTACAAAGTAATAGGATACCGGTTGCTCGTTACCAGGGTACGTGTTACTGGTTACTGGTTACCCGGTAAGTAGGTAACCGGTTACCAGGTAACGGTTTATCAGGCTACTAGTTGCTAGGTCAGTAGTTACTAGGTTACTAGCGACCAGATCACGAGTTATCGGTTTACTGACCACCAGGTAACTGGTAACTAGTTACCAGGTTACGAGTTACCAGATCACTAGTTATTGGTTTATTGGTTACCAGGTGACTAAGTTACCAGGTGAATGGTTACCAGGTTACTGGTTCCTAGCTCCCAGGTTACTGTTGTGGCCATTCAAGGAATAACACCGTGTGAAATTCAAGTTAACACAACAACTAATTCTACCGAAATACAAACAAACGAACAGGGTGGGAATCATTCCGTCCCTGGACATACCGAAGTCACTGGTCTCGATTTTGTGCCCCTTCCCGTCCCAGCCCTGCAAAGGGAGGCCTTGGTTGCCGCACTAACATTGTGAACGTGTGCATTCACTATGTCAGTCCGTACCCTAGAGGCCGGCATCATTGAAGCTGTCAGAACCGGGGAGGCCGCCGTTCACAAGGCAGCCAGTAACGGACCGGTCTCCTTTACTGATGGAGCCAGTACCCTGTAGGCCGCCTATATCGATGGTCCCTCCAGATGCAGGGTTATCATGGGAACGTGTCAGTACCACGAGAAAAAGATTCAACCTAAAGTTTTGTGTGGAAACACAGTGGTTTTTTAGAAATCTATATGTTTACTATTTCATAAAGGAAGAGAGAGGGAGAGAGAAACATCAGTGATGAATGCGAATCCTAGATCGGCCAGCTTGTGCCAGAAGAAAGAGGGACATTTGCCCTCATCCACTAAGCGGAAGGAATATGTCCCCGGCCGGTGTCGCTCGCCCGTTAGAGCTTTGGATGCCCAGGGAAGGATCACTGGTGGGATTTCCGGTCCAGATCACATCCCTGGGATGCAGGTTTCACGGCCGCGGTCTGGGCTCCCGTGAGAGGCCAAAATCCATGCATCTCTGGCATATTCACGTTTGCTTGTTTGTTTCTTCTCTCTCCTCCCGCTCCGTCCCTCCCTCCCTTCCTTCCACTGTCTCTAAAAAAATCAATAGTAAAAACATATTGTCTGTTAAGAATTAACCAAAAGATACAGAAGAAAAAGTAGAAAGAAGGAAAAGGTCTGGAGGGTGTGAAAAAGCAGCATCCCTCTCAAGAAAGGCACCATGATGAGCAGAGCCTTCAGCGACGCTGATGTTTTTGGACGTGGTGTTTGTAGAACATAAAACTAAAATGTTTTAGTGTCCCTCAGCCGCCAAGGTGCTGACACAACACAATGAGGCCGCTACAGGGAGGTCCCCGCAGGGAATCCCAAGGCACCACGTCAGGGGTGAGCCTTTGGGGGCGAGGCCGGGAGGAGCAGGGCAAAGCCAGGTATGAGGGAGGTGGAGAACGGACAGAGGAGGGGCCCGCACCGCCGCTCCCAGAGCCACCCACTCCGAGAAGGTGCGAGCAGACTGACCTGGTGTCGTTGACCAAGGGACATACAGATCGTGGGACATCTAGACCCAGGGACCGATAGACAATGGAGGCCTCAGCGGCCTGTGGAGTTGACTTCCGGTAACCTGTGGCCACCATGCCGGTTCTCCGTATCCTTCTGTAGATACCTTCTCGTCGGGTCGAGGACCACAGAACCCTGTATTCCATTTCCCTCCACACCACCTACTTAACGGTGACTCCGTGCAAGACACGAGAGCTCTTTGACATCCAGTTACACTACAGTTGGTTGGAAAGTGATCTCAAACATGTATCCTATAGTTATTTCAATGTTAAATCATAGCAAAGCAGTTATCTGTTTGATGTATGAAATGTTTGTATTCTACATACTTTTTATTTTAGTTAATGACATTTCCCTTACAAAGGTGCCTTCCTAAGTCTAATTAAACGAGCATGTTAAAAACTTGGGAAATGGTTGGAAATTCGTTATGTATCACTGTCGGGGGCGATGTGTTGTGACCAAAGCAGAAGGTCTGCTAAGTTACCGGCCCCCTTGCAGAGACATAGCCTCCATGGTTTTACCTTCACTCTCTGTAATGAACCAATCTGCCGAAGGCAGAACTAGACCTGTACTCCTACCACACCTCCCACATGCCGTCGTCATGGAAATAGGTCTGATGTGGAAAGCAACCTTAGAACACCAGCCACGTGAAGCTTCTCGCGACCGACCCCGGCATGTAATGTCCACAGTGAGGGCCGCATTCTCTTTCTAATGAGCAGGTCATGGAAACAGCAACACACGGCCATCCCAGCGAGCGAGGCTCAACGATGGAGTATTTACCTGTGAACCAAGAAGTCCCATTTTGATTATTGGCAAGGGCACGCACATCACCCTACTGATGTTTTCTGTGTCACATCTATGTTTCTGTTTCTCTCGCTATCATTCTCTGTCTGAGATCAATAAGAACAAATGTAAAGTAAAACCATCAAGTGTCGAATCTCCTATTCTCACCCCAAAAGGTGTCAGATTTTACTGCAACCATGCAGAACTTTTCTTCTCAGTTGTAGTGACATTTTAGGCTCGTGAACTGAGCCTAAAGTGCGCTCCCAGTACCGCACTTTAAAACTCATGTGCACACAAACAGCTGAGCATCCCACCGTGTATAATTTTCCATTTCCTTTAAAAGAAAGTGAGATTCTTCATGAGATTCCTCGTGGTTATACCGAGGCACACCATTCAGGCCCAATAGAGAAACGAATGGAACATAATAGAAGGTGACGCAACGAAGAGACCCAAGTCCAAAGATAAATTGTTTATGGTCAATCTGTCTCCTGAGGCCATGATTAAAAGTGTGCATTCTGTAAAAAATGATGTTGGAACACGAGTCAAGCAGCAGATCATGGCTAAAAGTGTAGCTGCAGGCCTAGCCCGTGTGCTCAGTGGTTATAGCGTCTGCTGGGTGCAAGGCTGAGAGTGGGTGAGCTGCATGTGCAGGATGTGAGGAGTGCCCCCCCACCAGGTGTGGTGCGGGAGGCGACACAGCGGCCATAGGTGAGGTCGCCGAGGCTTGGCTGCCCTTTGTTGCTGTGACTTTTATTTGTGAGGATCCACAGCCACCCCTCAGGCTGTCCTGCGCCTTCTGTGCTGAGCCCTTTTGTGTGTCACATCAGCCAGCGTAAATGCACGTTCTCCCAGAAATGATGTGTTTCAGGTGTGACAACGTGGCCACGTGATTCGTAATGTGGCTGTGATCCCAGGTCCGGGTGTTTCCGGGGTTTCGTGTTGTCCTCCCCACCCATCCTCTGTAAAGTCAGTGAAGACGAAAAGGGGGGAAAGTTGTTGATACGTTAAGCTTGCAAGTTTGCCAAGAGTACAGATTTAGCTTGCGGATGTAAAAGTTTTACGTAGCGTTCCAGAGGCGTGAAGAAAGAGGATCCCAGCTTTGCACTCTGCATGTTGATAAGAAAGTGTCGTTTAAGTGAAGAAAGAAGCTATAGTCGTCCCGCATTTCTTCCTCAGAGATTTCCATGTTTTCTAGAATTTTTTTTTGTGTTTGGACTTACAAGAGAGCATGCTTAGACGAGCAAACCTGCAAGGACGCCGCGTGTCAGGCAATCGCTGCGGCAAAGCGCTCCTCCGTCGCCCTCTTGTGGCCATTCCAGGAGTAACAGTGTGTTTCTGTCCTCGGTGCTGAAATCTCCAATTCAAAAAATCTTTTTTGAAGAAAACCAAAAGCCAAACCAAAACCCTGAAAAATCATGGAGGCTGTCCATGGCGGTCAGGATTCCGTCTCTGAATGGACTGAAGTCACGAGCGTGTATCTGTCCCCTCTTTCCGCCCCGGCCCTGCCAAGGGAGGCCTTGGGGACGGCTACGCCGACGTCGTGACCCGGTGCGTTGAGGACGTGAGCTCTTTCCCCGGAGGCGGCCATCGTCGAGGCATCCGTTCCCGTGGAGGCCGCTGTGATCGAGGCAGCCAGTTCCATGGAGGCGGCCCTGAGCGAAGCAGCCAGCCATGGATGTGGAGGCCGGCTTCCTGGAGGCAGTTAGTTAGTTAGTTAGTAAGTATCGGGGAGGCGAGGTTGTCTGTCCGTGATGAAGGTAGTAAGTCCCCGATGAGGCCGTCTGTGCCGTGGACACCGGCCATGCAGGGGCCGTCATTAGCGGGGAGGCTGTGAGTCGCGAGGACGGGCTTTGTGAGCCGCAGGCAGTTCTTATCACGGGAAGGGGTCCGTGCCTGAGGAAAAGATTGTGCTGAGTAGGTTGTTGTTGGAACAGTGTTTATTGACTTGAATAAAAAGTTATTTTATTATTTCCTGAAGGAAGAGAGAAGTCGAGAGAAATACCCATGCCGCGAGAGAATCCGGAGGGAGAATTCCCCGAAGTCAGTCCGTGTCACGGCTCCGGGTGGTGCACCCCTTCCCTCCCATCCCGCCCAGGGGCTCCCGGAGACTGTCGCCCGGCGGTTCCCTGTGAGGTGACCGACCGCCACCGTGACCAAGATGGTGATTTTTCCCCCTTTTAGGTAAGCTTTAGAGGGTTGAGTTGTGCACGTTGCAAGTGGATGCTGTCAACGGCGATCAGCAGTGGGATGCCCCTCTTATTGACCGTTTAAGGTAAAATTCAAAGGATTCGCAGCCGCCCCGAGCGGCAATCAGGCCGTTGTCCCGCGTCTGTTTGCAGGAAGTACGGAAAATATGTTGTTTGGAATGGAACGACGGAGGAGAGCAGAGGACCGTACCGTGGCCAGCTCCCTCCGCGTCTCCGTCCGAGCGCCGAGAGGACTCCCGTCGTCAGGCCCTTTCCCGTGTTCCCCGGCAGGCGGCGCCACGTCCTCGCCGATGAGACATGTTTGCGTCTGAGTTTTCGACGGAGAGATTTCCGCGCGGTCCGTGATGTGAGGGTACCGAGCGGACACTGAGGCCAGAGGCGGCCCTTCGTAGCGGGCGTGTGAAAGGGGGTGTCCCGTGAGCGCCCCCCGGTGAGGCGCCGCTAAGGCCCGAGGTGCGTTCGTATTTGGCACGTCCCCCGAGGCACGTGATGATCCCGTGACTTTTTGTGTGTGTGTGTGTGTGTGTAGGTTACGGTTGTCCCACCCAAGCGTGTTCCAAAGGAGCTGAGCCGAGAATCCGTAAATGTCACGAGGTGCTGGTGTGGAGGTTTTGTTCTGGCGTAAGTGACCCCAAGTGAGGACAGAGACCCCAACTGTATATTAAAGTTTGGCAGGTGACCCACGCTCAGAAGCATGTGGTTCGTCATGCTCCAGCCAGGCGTGACTCCTGCCCTTTGTTTTAAAGTAAATCCATCCCACATCACAAAGGTAATCTTTCTGTGCCTGTGGACCAGAGCTACAGGAGATCAATTCCCACTGACTCAGTAAGTAGCTCCAGGAGCAGAAACTGTAAAAAACTTTTGGAGATTATTAACTTCGCTCAATTCTGCTTCTGTACAATCTGCTTTCGTAAGATGTGACTGGGAGCCACCCTGCGGGCTGCGCCCAGCCTTTGTAATTTAGAGTTTAGGATAAAGGAAATCCCAAGACTGATCAAACAGGCAATTTATGCTGTAACTACATTCTCCCATACTTTGTAACTTTTGTAATTGCTTGTTCAACTGAAAATCTTCCATTATTGTGAGTAATGTAACTGACTTTTTGACCCAAGTTTAACCAATCAAGTTCTGCCAACTCCCCCTGCTTTAGGATAAAAACTGGCTTGCTCCAAGTATTGGGGCTCGCGTTGCTCTCTGCTGTGTCAGTGGACACGCAGGCCCGGGCTTGAGTTCGTAATAAAGGCTTCCTAAATTTCAATTTGGCTGCCTGGTGGTCTTCATTCGCGGTTGCCCCACAACTTTTGGGGCCCCGGCGAGGTACCCGAGAGGCAGGAGAGAGGGACCCCCCAGAAGGGGCTGGAGGCTCTCCCTCCTTTCGGGGACCTTAGCTGGCCTCCCGTGGTCTTATTCTGACTCCAGGGTTGGACCCCGCAACAGTTTTATTTTTTTATTTTTATTGGAGATGAAATCGGATGATGTGTTTTGTGGAAGAGGCCCGGTCATAGTGTGGTATTCATGGAGAACATGATCGCATTCCCGTGTGAAGACCGTGAAGCCGTTTCCCTGGAACGAGTGTTGGCGTGGGGAGGCGATCTCCCTGGGCCACATGAGGAGGCAGCTTCCCCGTCCCGCCCAGTGCGGCCCCACGTCTCCCCCCGCCCCCGCCCCCAGGCCGCACGTTGGAAGCCCACGCCCGCCCAGGGGTTTCAGCACCTGCGGTGAGTGGTGAGTGGCCCTCACGGGGTGGGCGGTGCACGTAAGGTTTTCACAAGGAAGAGCTCGCTCACATCGGAAATGCCGGCATCCCCCATCGCCAAATCTCCCCTTCCCGCCCCAACCCCAGGATGTGGTTTGAATCCGAGGATGGAGTGCCCAGTCGGACTCACTCCCCGGTGCCATGGAAGCGCGTTGACCACTTTGTATTCGGAGAAAGCAGATGGGGTGTTTGTGGTGTGGTGACTCGTGGATGTGTCTCCCGTGTCGTTTCCAGGCAGGTTTCCCTGAGTAAGGGAGGGAAGTGCCGCTTGTCAGCCTCCCCAACCGAAGAGACCTAAAGTCCCCCCCCCCTCCCAAGGATGGCCTTTGAAGGAAACCCTGAAATGGCAATGAGTTACTACTGGGTAGTCACGTCCTCAGGCAATCTCTTCCCCGAGGACGAGCGATTTGTATGTTAGCGGGCCCATTGTCCTTTTGTATATGAGATGAGCTAGTTGTGAAGCGTCCTTGTGACTTTGAAGTTCCGTTTCTGCATCCCCCTGAGGGCGCACCCCCGGCCCGTCTCGGATGAGAAGTGGCTGTATTGTTCTTGTGATCCTGTGAAAGGTTAAGCCTTCCGCACCCACGTTAGTTTGCTTTTTTCTTTGTATCCCACCCCATAGGTTTCCCTGGCTCCCTTCGTCCCACCTCCCCAATGTACGAGGCATGGATTTCAAGTCATCGAGTGCTGCCATCTCGTCCTTTGAGTTAAAATGTATAAAATAACCTGGGAAACCGCCACCGTGTAGAACACTGTCCATTCCTGGATATTCCTCTGTCCAGCATTCTTGGTGATTAATTGTCACCGTCGTGTAAAAGCTACGTCTGTGTCAGTGTGTAGGTCTCAGGAGAGACGTTTATCAGAGCAGCAGCGGTGACGTTTCAGGGGATCGGAAGGTCAATCTGAAGAAATAGATGCCATGAGATGGTCCTTATGTGTATGTCCCTATTTTTGTAAGTTTTGTATGTGTTCTGTAGCTCACAGGTTTTTGCGGTGGGCCTCCCAGTCCCAGCCCCAGTCCCTCCGTAGTCCCCGTGTGTCCGTATTCCTTCAGAACGGGTAAGTTCGATCCTGTGTCTCGTCGTGTTTTGGGTATGGCTTTTGTCGAAGCCGTTCCCTCGTTTGTGTGTTTTCCCGTTTAAATCGGGAGACGTTAGGAAAAGAGGTCTGGCAGTGGCAGACTACGGCGAAAAGGCAGTGAGGTCATGAAAGGCTTCCGAGAATGTCCATGAGGATACCGATTCACAGAGTGCGTGCTAGGCTTTGTGTGCCCGGTTTCTCAGTTTGACTTCACTAAAGTCTCAGAAATCGTTTCTAGGTTTCGGTTTAAATTATTTTTCTGTGAACATAGCATTGGTCACCCAGGAGGAAGCATGAGGCAGTTTTCATGACACTGGGAGAGATGGAGGGCGGCACGTCACTGAAAGTAGTTGTGAGTTCTCGGCACCCTTTTGAAGGAGGAAGCGCCCGGGGTTATTTGAAAGGACAGGAAGGGGCGTCGGTTTTTCGTGAGCCAGGTAAGCTTTGTGCTCGAGAAGGTCCATGTTTGTGGCGTGACTGTCTTTGACATGCTCAGTGCTGTATCTCACCTGCCCAGAGGTTCATTTCCCTAGCACCCCCTTCCCTCGACCGTCCACGTTCCTTGTGTAGGTGCCTGAGGTGTTTAAGCGGTTTTGTCGCGGTTGTGTTTTTTCCGGAGTCCTTTTTTGTATGTGGAGCATGATTTTCTGTGAGGTAGTTGTTTTGTTAAGATTGTGTCCTAGAGTCTGTTGTGTGCATTTCTTGGTTGAGCATGTTTTGGTTGTCACAGATTACTGAAACCCAAAGGAAGGTGTAGGAGGTGTGTCTTTATTTTATTTCATATTTCTTATTTTATTTTATTTTATTTTTTGCAGGCAGAGGTGACGTGGAGGTGGATGTGAGAGGTGGTTATGGGACAAAGGAGTCGGGCAGTGTCCTTCTGTTGGAAAGAGGAGGCGGCAGCCGAGACGAGAAGGTGATCATGTTGGCCAACTTTTATTTCTAAAAATGTGGCCCCCGTAGTTTCCATCGGAAGGAGTTAGGTGTCGTCCAGGCTGGTGTGTGTGCCGGACAGTGGAAGCATTTTGAATGTTTGATGATGATGTCCCCGAGACACGTTGGCTTATTTTAAGATGTGACGTTTTTGTCCACATTTTCCATCGTCCATGTGTTTTATCGTCGGGTAAGGCAACGAGTCCCGTCAGCGTGTCGCGTGTGCTCCTGTCGCGCAGCCATCGTCGTTTGCGGTGAGCATCAGTCATTCGCTTGCAAAGCAGAAGCAGAAAGGGAACATTTTGGCAAAGGGCAGTTTCTAGATTTTCCAAAGGAGTCTCTGCCTGGAAGGTGTTATCCATATGCAAGCTCCGCGGTTCCCTAGGGCAACGGGAAAAGGGAGCGGCCGAGGGGCATTCGACCCGGAAAGCAGGGTGGAGGTTTGTAAAGGCCAGAAGGAATGCAAACAAGGTTGGGGCTTTTGAAAGGGCAGGCGGTCAAGGGCGGTGTCCCTGTGGCAGTTGTTGACGTTTGCATGATAATAGGCAGTTTGAAGCGGGGGAGGAAGGGCGAGGCTTTGTGCCTGCCTATAGAAGTGCCCGGCATTTTGGGCCATATTTCTTTCCCTGGAAGTGTCTGGGCCCAGTCTCTGGGCATCACTCGGTTGTGTCGTCGGTCCGGACGGAGCGTGGATGACTCCCCGAGGTGTGTGGGCGGTAGGACACCCTGATGAGTGTCCAGCGTTCCCCCGAGTGATGAGTTTAGGGAACTGCAGCAGGAGACGAACAAGGTAGGAGTGTTGGGTGTCCAGTTTTTGCAGGAAGCCGAAGGTCGAGTCCCGCGGTCCGAGGACAGGGCCGTGGTTCGCGGTTCCCAGGTGCCGTGAACGGCCTCCTCCCGGCCACGCGTGGGTGAGGTCAAGTTCTTGACCTCCGTCGGTCTCATAGCACAGACGGAGGAGGGCAAGTGGAGTTGTCCAGCCGATATGCGAGTGATTCGGCAGCCGAGACCGGGTAGGTACGAGCGAGGAGGAGTGCGTGTGAGAGCGTGAAGCCGGCCGCCAGCTGCAGGCGACGTGTTGTGTTTGTTAAGAGGTTCAGAGGCCCCGTCGGTTGGTTGTAGGGATCCCATTTGTTAATTCCCCAGATGAGGCCACGGAGGCCCTGACAGGGGCAGGCAGGTAGTTTTGGAGTTGTTTGGTTATTTTACTGTCCCCTTTTAGTGTGAGCGGGTGTATGTATTCCCTGTCAGATGTTGATTTTTGCGTACGCTTGGGGTTTTCGAGTGTAGTGTGATCGTGTCCTTGGGTAGAGGGCTGGTTGTACTTGTGCGTGTCAGGCCGGTGCGGAGCATGGAGCTGAGCCCACCTCGCATAGTACGCGGAAAAGCGTTCGTCATCTCCACATGACAGTCTTCCGGGTCTGGTAGTTTCCCGATTTCTCCTTTGTTCCTGTGAAAGATTCCTGAATCCAGTGTAATTCTCAGAGGCTTTGACGATCAGCTCTTAGAAGCTTTTGCAGCCATATGTTGTCTTTTTTTGTCTTTTCCCCTTTCCTCTCTCCTTCCCTGCTTCCCTCCTTCCCTTCTTTGCCACTCGATCTCCATTCCTGCCATGAATGTCTTCTGGTTTTATTTCTGTAGGACTTCTGGGAATCTTTCATGTGGTCATAGAGAAGAGCAAGGAGTGTGCGCATGACCTGTGGAATTTGGACCTCTATTTTTGAAGGTGCTCTGACGCTTCTCTCGCGGTGAAGTGAAGGAGACAGTGTGCGAAGAGAAGGTACCCCGGAGAGTCCAGTTGCGGAAAGCAAGCGTTTTCAGGTCGGATGGGTTTTGAGTTTGTAGTCGGGTATTGATTTTCTATGAGAGGTTGTGCATCCCTGCCCTGTTTTGAGTTCCTTTTCCTTGTCTCTCAAGTAGGGACATTTACTCATGTGTACAGCCGTACTGAGGGAGCTATTTCCACCCTCCTTCTGAGGGCTGTCATGTCCTTGTCCCCGCATCAAAGAACTGCATTTACCCTCGCCCCCCCCCCCCCCCCGCAGTTATGTTTTAAAAATCCTCATGGAAGCTCTGTGGGCATTTTTTCCCCTTGAGTTGTAGAAAGGGTAGAAGGGAGTGGGGGGGAGGGGGGGGGAGGGGGGAGGGGGGGAGCAGAGAAAGAAACTTTGATGTTCAAGATCGTTCAATTTTTATTTGGATCCACATAGATGCGTGTTTAGTCTCGTATTTCTTTTATTTTAATTCTTGTGTGAGTCCCAACGGTGTGAGTCTGTCGGTGGTGCTAATGAAACGGGTGGGTGTGTTGCAGAGAAGCAGCCGTTGACCATATCCTTTGTTAAGTGGTCTTTTGATAACTCATAGTGTGTAATTTTTTGGGAGGGTGCCTCCCCCCACTCCCATTCCTCCCCCCAAGAACGGTCCCAGGTATTTGAGGGAGCCGTGGAGGCGGTCGTGGAGGCGGTCGTGGGCACGGACAGCCTCGCATCAGGTCCTGTGCAGGCCCGTGAGGCTCACTGTGGATACTGTATCGTATGCTTTGGTTTCCCGTCGTCTGCAGTGAAGTCTTCCATCTTAATTTTTGTTGTTGTTCCTTTTTTGCAGGCAAAGTCACTGAAGCCGGAATTCTCGGTTTGGCCATGTATGTGAGGCGTGCCTTCCTTGGGTCTGCCCTACACGGTCACTCCTTGTGGGTGTCGGGTGGACGTCTTCATCTAGTGCCCAGGTACGGTGAAGAACGATGACCCTTTTTTAAAGCGATAAGAGTTGTAGAGAGTAAGATTATTTCCTAAGATGGCAGCGTAGTGTTGTCGAGGTGTCAGTGTCTAGTGTCACAATATGTCATCAAGGATTCTCGTTTATGAGGAAGAGGAGTGCCATCTGAGCCCATGATTGGTGTCTTGTGTCTATAGTTGTTGAGTCGAGTCCAATATGTTGTAGGTGTGTGTTGATTTCCACGTTTCCGACTTAGACACGGTCAAGCATTGCTCTTCCTTTGCTAGGTGAAAAGGAAGAATTGAAGCGTCATCGTTGGATAGCCCAGAGCAGGGCATTTTGATAGTCCATTGTTTAGAGTCTGTCCAGCTCATTGCCCTTCTGTGTTCCACCGAATCTCATCCTGTTTATGGTCTGTAGCAGGGGATCGAGAGGATTCCTCTAAGTGTTTGATGTTTTCTCAGTTATCCCTCATGTTGTACGAGATGGCCTAGGTATTTTCCTTTTCAAAGGATTATTTTTTATGGTATCTTTTGATCCCTCCTGCCCCTGTTTGTTTAGCTGGGTTTGCTCAAAGGTTTTCAAGTTGTGCAACGGCTCCGGCCACGCAGACAAGTAGAGCAAGGGAGTTTCCGACGGTAGGCATGGCTAGGGATCTTGTAAGGAAGGGCTTGTGTTTTTCCCCCTGCATCCCAGGTGTTGTTTTTGAGGATCGCTTGTGGATAGAGTGAAGGATGAACATGCGTGCGTGAGAAGAGCTGTTGCAAAGCTGTTTGTGTGTCTCACCCCAGTGCTTCTCATGCCTGTGTATCCAGGCGGTACCTCCTAGAATTATGCTCGCTGGTGGCTGAAATAATTTTTTAATGACAATAGAGTCTGTTTTAAAATTTGATGCGATTCATTCATTTTGTTTGGGTGCCGGACACCACGGATGTTCAGGATGGGGGTCTCCAGATGTTTGTGTCATATGTGGAGGTTTTTTTTAGCCCGTTTTTCTTGAAATGTAGATGGAATGCCCTAGTAATTTTTTTAAGAAATAAATTGGGGGTTTATCGAGAGCATCCATTATTATACATGATGTTTTTGTAGAGCGATTCTCACACGTAGTCCTTGTGTGTTGTTATATTTGTCAGCTATGAAGTATTTTGTTGCTTTGAGAGCCTTTGTGTCTGTTGAGGTCCCTTGTTCCCAGGAGGAGTTTTTTGTGCAGCGGGCGCCGTGTCCAGGTACCCGTGGGTCTGTGTCGCGTGTCCCCGAGTTATAGAATCGGGACACATCTCGATGAAAGTTTTTGAGACTTTATTTTATGTTGTAATTGTCCTTTTTTGCCTTCAGCACTGGAAATTCCTTGTATAAATGCACACGTTCTGTGAGAAGGGATGGTCAGACACGGCTCCTGTGGACATTTTTAATAACGACCGCATAGTAAGATTTGCAATCCTCGGAAATGAATGAAATTTTAATAGTCTGCGGCATCTAGAAGAGAGCAAGCATCCATGTTGATTTTTTTTTTTTTTGGTTATGAGTGTTGCGGGAACAGAATTGTTTATTTTATTTTTATTTTTTAATATATTTTATTGATTTTTTACAGAGAAGAAAGGAGAGGGATAGAGAGTTAGAAACATCGATGAGAGAGAAACATCGATCAGCTGCCTCCTGCACAACCCCTACTGAGGATGTGCCCGCAACCAAGGTACATGCCCTTGACTGGAATCGAACCTGGGACCCTCCAGTCCGCAGGCCGACACTCTATCCACTGAGCCAGACCGGTTAGGGCAGAATTGTTTATTTTAGAGGAATCGATGAAATGAATATAGGAACGATGGTTCCAGATCTCATGAAGTTACTGTCCAATGGGTAATAGCCTAAAGATGTTGTTCCCTGGCCGGTTTTTCTTGGCGTTCATAGTGCCGTCACGAAGGTCATGTCCCCACGTGTATGTTCGATCCGCGCCTCAGTTTGCGTCACTCGTCGGAGACGACTCCAAGATGTGTTTTTTTGCACGCATGGGTCTGCATCTCTATCCTTCCTCCTCCATTTTACTGTACGCATGTAAAAGTCAATGTTAAAAAATATCCTCGGTTCATGTAAAGAAAGTTACATGTTTATATTTGTATAAAGTAATATGTGTATATTTGCATTCTTTTTGTGATTCCGTTTTTTAAAAGGACAAATATTTTTTTACAGGTCATATTGGCGATTGAATGAGCATGGCCGGAAATATGTCAGTGGGATGAAATGAGGCCCAGGTGGACAGATTGGAGAGGAGGAGGAGGAGGAAGAGGAGGAGGAGGAGGAGGAGGAGGAGAATGAGAAGAAGGAGTAGGCAGGTGAGTGGCCTGCATCTGTGCTTGTTGAGGAGTTTAGTCTCTTGGTCTAAAGCTGAGAGTAGCCCTAAAGACCCTTGTGTAGGCCCGAGAAGCCAAGCTAGCATCAGGAGCCCAGCTTAGCCTCAAAGTGTTTTAAGCATTCCCAGTAGCTGAAGCCATTGCCAAGGGGACGATCCTATCGCCTGAGATCTGTGTATCACCAAGGAGCGAAAAGTAGTCCATTTTCTAGGGAATTTTAGGTTTTCGTGATAAATTATAGGCTAGAGTCTTTTGTGCAATCTTCAGCTCTCCTTAGAGTGTCTCGTATCCCATCTGTAAGGCGGGCGGCTCATTCACGGTCCTCCCATGCCTCAATTCTCGTCATCATGCCGCTCATCTCATGGACGCTAAGTGACACCATTTCCGCTCTTCCCAGCGTCTATGTCCTCCACACCGATTTCGCGGTCGATGTCACCGTCGGCATGGAGGGACCCGTGACTTCCAGGTTTCCCCCTGTACTCACCTACCCAGTATCAAACTATGTTTGAAATGTGTGTGTGAGGCCACAGTCTCACGACATGGTGACGCTTCCTTGAAAAGCCTGTGTTTGTGAAGCTGTGTGTGGTTTCCCTTGACATTCCCTAGAATAGATGGGACGGTTCTGCCTCCCTGACTCCCTGCCTGTTCACAAAAGCCTTTGGTTTCAGCTGCTGCAGTGCTCTACCTTCCCAGGGCCATTGTTCTGCTTCCAGCACACGTCTTGCTCCAAAGTGCCTTTCAGGTTGGCCATTCCCCCTACATGGACCTCCAGTTAGCCTAAGGTTCCTCAAACACCTACGGGAGGATCCAGCTGTGCATCTATCCCGCCTACTGTGTCCCAACAAATCCATTCTACAATCTTATGGTTGCTGTGATCCCATGGAGGACTTTTCAAACCATGTAACTTCACTGAGTATGTGAAGGTGTGTGTGTCGCAGCCAATTCCTTCCCCCAAAAAGTTGTGTATCCTTGAATAGCGGTCTGTAAACTTTCCCCTGGGTCCAATCTCCCCTGACCCCTTCTATCCCTGCTAGCAGTTATCTGTTTCTCACTCAGTCAGCCGTCATGCAGATTGTCTCACCTTTGTTCTCCCCTCGTGTACTCTAGCCTGTTTTCTAGTTTTGCTAGAGTGCCCATCTGTCACTGATTTCTAAAGATGATGTGAGCGAATGGTGTTAAGGCGGTTAACATTGTTGCAAGTGGTGCTGTTTGCTGGTGACTCATGTCCCCCATATTTATTAGAATTCTACAGAATGTA
Source organism: Corynorhinus townsendii (assembly GCA_026230045.1). Taxonomy (NCBI): domain Eukaryota; kingdom Metazoa; phylum Chordata; class Mammalia; order Chiroptera; family Vespertilionidae; genus Corynorhinus; species Corynorhinus townsendii. Next base: position 14,283 of record JAPDVU010000001.1, on the reverse strand, counting down.
GGGAAGTCCAGTGAAATCACCTGTTGAGTATCCCAAGGTCTAATACCTAGTTGGTAGTATATCATGGTGCAGATGTACAGTGACCATGCCACCAGTCTCCAGTCTAGTTCATTACATTCAAATCCAAGTCACCTGCCCGCCCCCCGTAACTGGTCTGTAAAGGAGTATTAATTATGCTCCACTGTTCTTTCAGGGATGTTCCATCACTCAGGGGATAGCAAAGATCTCTTCCTCCTGCCTGCCTAGTTGCTGCATCCTTATTGGCCCCAGCCCCCCATCGCTTGTTAGCTGCAGGAAGGAGGGTGGTGGGAAGTCAGGTGTGCATGCATATCCCAACTTCCCCTTCCACACTGCAAGGAACATTTATGCAGATATATGGCACCACAGGCTGCTGGCTAGCATTTAGTTTTATTGCAGTTTGATGAATTTATTATGGAAACTGATTGCTGCTAGCAAGGGGGCGGGACAATGAAAACATCTTGGGCTGATTTTAACTTGGCGTTTGCTCATGCTAGGCTTCCTGGCCTGTATTCGTGTTCCTGACGCCTCGAACAATTAGCATGCTTTTTCTGGCCCAAATGTGCACTAATCCATTCCCATCAGCTGTTCACCAGTCAGCCCTTACAGTGGTCAATCTAACCCTCCCTCCTCCCTCACAGAGTGTTCATGTGTTCTGATTTTGTAGGTTATGAACGAGTCACCACAATCTCCAAGGTGTGCAGTGAATCCATATAAAGTGGCAATGTTCTTTTTTCTGCTCTTTCCACCATGGACTCAAAAGTGCAATCTCAAACGAGTCTCCTTGTGATGCCTATAATTTGATGTGCTGTAGCTCATACACGTGGTCACCCTTGCGTGGTTTCCCATTATGTCAGCACAGTAGTTTGTCTGTGTAGTTTCCAATTGACAACCACCCCACCCCACCCCACCCCCCTCACCCTGTTCCTGGCACTGAGATGAGTGGCAAGGAGCCCTTCTGGTTGCTGAGCACCCCAGGGGTTGCATACTCATGGGCTCCACCTTGCTGTGGAGGTGCTGTAAAGCATGTGGATTATTGGAGACCATGTCACAACATGATGGCCACCCCCCCCCATCCCCAATTCCTAGTCCTGGAAGTCTGTTCTCACTGTCATGAATGCCACCCCCACACCCCCCCCCCCCCCTAAGGTCCACGCTTGTTCACGTAGGGAGCTGCATGTGCTGGGCAATGAACCAGAATGAGCCCACACTGGAGCAAAGAATGTGCAGCTCTTGGCCTCGTGGCAGTGCCCTGTGCCTGCTCTCTGAGTCTCCCGCTAGTAGTGTTTTTGGCTGCACCCATAGGCTCTCCTGTGTGACTGACATCCTGTCCCTGCAACGTTGGTGTGGAAAAGCCTGTAACACCTGATGTTTGTTTTAAGAACCTTGCAGTGCCTCTGCTTTTCCGCCATTCCTGGTCCTGAGACCGGCCTCTGATCGTGTCCCCTTGTTTCCTCTACCAAGTGCTGGAACATCCGTGCAAAAGCATGAGATCATCCTAAAAGCACTGACAGTTTTTCCACCATCATTCTGCACCCAGTGTGTAACCCTAATATTTCCCTTCCCCATGCTGCGACCATTCTTTGGTTGCTCAGCCATGTGCCACCTGAGTCAGTCCTCACTTAGTCTCTTCCCCTTCATATTCTTCCAGGTGCTGGTGTGTTCCTCTTCTTCCCCACTCCTGGCTCAGTGTTTCCTTTATCCCCATTGAATATAGTGCAGCTTGCAGTGTGGCAGCAATGCACTGTTTTGTTTGTCCAGGCCCTGGTGTGAGCATGTGCTTGGTGCAGTTGCTGTGGCATCCAACCTGGGGCGTGCCAGCGTGCTACCGTGCCCTAGTTCCCTGTCCCCACCCCAAGCTCTCCACTGCTTCAGCCTTTTGCCTGCTGCTGAGATGAGTGGCAAGTATGCCTGGTTCCCGCCTGCTGGCCCAGCACCCAGGGGGCTGCATCTTCATGGGCTGCCTGTTGCTGTGCAGCTGCAGGGGAACCTAGTGACACCAAGTTCAACCCGTCCTCTTCACAGCTGGACCAAAGAGCATCCCCTCCCCATTTCCCCTGTCCTGAGCTACCTGCCGCTGCTGCCCCTGTCCCAAACCCTGAAAGCCTGGTCTTTGGGCTGCTTTTCAGCCCTCAAGTATCCCGCCACGTTCCGCAGTTGCTCTCATGGGGAGCTGCTGGAACTGGACTGTGCAAAGCAGAATTATCCCAGAATCTGGATCTAGATGTGCAGCACCAGATTGTAGCAGTGCTGGCATCATCTGTGGTGGCCTCAGCTACACCCATGTTCCTTCCAGTGTGAACAACCTCAGCTCCCTCAGGGCTGTTCCAGAACGTGTTTAGTTACAGTGCGTGCCTTCCTTTTGGCCATGTGACATTTACCTGCCCTAGAAATCCCTGTTCCGTGTTCCCATCATTCCCTCTTCCATGGTCCCATGAATACAGCGACCCACGCTTGAAGCACCTACGGTTGCATTTGTGATCTTTTTGCGATCTTAAGCCCTGCAACTGTCAATGAATGTTTCATGCTCTTGTGGTGTTGCAGGTAAACAAGCGTGCAGCTTTTTCTTGGGAGTCTACGCTGCTGAGCGCTGGAATGAGAACTGCAATGTCAGAGCCAATCCTGTGGTCACCCTGCTCCTCCCTCCTCTTTACTGGCCGCACCCCACCCCTGCCTGCTCAGGGTCAGGCTATTCCTCCTGTGAGCTGGGAAGCAGTGAGTGCTGAGTGGTATCTCAAGGTGGTGCATGTTCTTGCAAGTGGTGTTTTTTTTACTGGTTTCTTATTTCTGTTCCATACTTGCCCCTTGTCTATTGGGATGGCCACCTGAGGTTTGTGTGTGCCAGCAGCAGTGCCACGACCCCTCCAGCCTATTCTGCTTTCTTCCGCCCACTTCTCCCTTTTCTCTCCCTCCACGGACTGCATTCATCATCATGTAGTCCCGCCCCCCCCCCCCCCCCCCCCGCCCTTCTTGCTGCCCTTAGAAGGTGGCGTGAGCACCGTTCTTGGTAGCACAGCCTCCTCGCGGCTGAGCTGCTGTGTCCTCATGCCGTCCTCAGGTCCTCAGAGCTGGGCAGCTGCACGAAGTCCGTGGGCACTAAGCGCATTTTGTCTCCTGCTGCGCAGCAGGGGAACAGACCTCGCCACCTCCCCAGCATCTACTGCCGCTGTCCAGCAGCCGAGTGCTGAACTTGCCCATTCTTCCCCTCCCCCGCCCATCCCTGTGTGATCGTCCGTGTGGACCATAGACAGCCCTTGGGTTCCCAGCACCACACGTTCTCTAACAAGGGGCGCAGTGGCAGCGCTTGTGCTCCCTGCACATCATTTCCCTAAAGCCCGGCCTCCTCCAGCCCGCCAGTTCTCCAGCAGTGGCGCCCCCCCTCCCCCCCTTGGCAGCGCAGGCCTTAGTCAAAGGCCCTCCTGTGTGACCTGCCCCACATCCCTGCATTGCCGGCGCGTCTCAGGTGCAGCACTGGTGTTTGGGTGATCACTCAGTCACTTCCCGTTTCCGTATCCGATGCCTCCTACCCTGTGATCTGTGATGGTGTGTCTCGCATCTCCGCTGCCTGCTGTCAGTCTTCACTGGCTGTGCTACGCTCTTCCGGTGAAAAGAGGAGCCCATTCTAAGAGCATTGAGGGTTGTGATCACACGCTCAAGGGCATTTGAAGCCATCGCTCTTTTTACATCCAGAGTGCCAAGCACCTTCCCATCTTTCCCTGTGTTGTTGAGCACAGGGGATACTCTGCTTCATTCATGGCACTCATCCCTGGAATGATTGCCGCTGCTTCCCACTAGGTCCCTCCCCCAATGCATCCCCACCCAGTCCACTTCCTCCCTCTACCCACCCACGCAGCCCCCTGGACTTGCGTGTGCGTGCGAGTGTGTGTGCTCATGATCTTTTGGTTTTACTGTGTGTCGCAGATCCGTGCCCTGAAATAAATGTGGGATGACTGTGTGTGGCCTGCTTGATTCAAGGTCTGTGTGCGCCCTCAAGTGTTTGTGGTTCAGATATGCTCTCAGCCGTTTGGAAGCTCAGAGGCACCTTTTTTCTGAATGCAGTCTTCCTGGGTTTTCAGCCTGTGGGGTCCAGTATCATCTGTATGGGGGTGCACAATCCTCGGAGTGTGGAGCTGTTGAGTGTTCAGCCAGGCTGCCCTCCACATCAGTGTCAGTGCTGTTTCTCCCACAATTCATGTCTCCTCCCCCTGTCATGTTTGCTGTTGTGTGGGCACTGATTTTCCCCTTGCTCTTCACCCAGCGAGCTGTGCTCAGTGACAGGACTGCTTGTGGCTGGCTCCCCTTGGGTGTCCCTTGCTTTGTCAGGGATTTCCCGATGAGGGTTCCCTGTGTGCAGCGGAGCATCCCCATTGCTTTCTGAGGGACTCAACGCCGCCCTGCTGGATGTGTTGCTTGCCAGCCAGGGCTTTTGTCCCTGACATCTTTGGCCAATCCCCCTGTGTGCACCTCCACCGCCATCCCCCATCCCCTATTTCCGCATGTTGTTTGCGGAGGTTCCTTCCTTCTCCCAGTGTCAGCCCTCACACATCCCAACCTTTCCCCGCCCCCTCCCGTGCCATGTTGGACGGAGTCGCTGATGCACACACGTAGGTTTCAAACTCACCAGGGTGGCGGGGCCAGGGACTGGGGGACAGAAAGCCAGCTGTGGCACAAAGTGGCATGAGGGTGTCATGGGGGTTCCATGAGGCAAAGGGAGGGCTTGGCTTGAGGTCAGCCTTTTAGCGGCCAGGGAGGGTGTCTGTCTGGTTTCACATCCATGTCTCATTTTCTGACCTGCTGGGGAGTGGGGAGTACAGACGAGCTCCTTGGTTTCGGGGCCTGCAGTGAAGAGGGCGATGTGACAGTACCCCTCCATGTCCATGGCGCTGTGTGGCGGTGGGCAGCCGTGACTGGCGTGGTATGCGAGCCCTCCACAGCACGCTTTCCAGGCATCTTGCTTCAGCAGCAGCATCGTGCTGTCCTGCATTCTTTTCCCCATGTGGTGGGTTACATTTTGGTGAGTGGTTCTGCCCTGTGGGTTTCTATGCACCTGGCAGCAGCAGGAAAGCCCTCGTGTCTCGGGTCTGCCTGCCTTCTACACATTCCTACTCTGCGCCCCACACTTGTCATTCCTGGAGAAAGAAGCCTCTTTTCCAAGCCAAGGGTGCATAACATTGATCCCAAAAGCACACGTGTGGCTCCCCCTGTCTCCTTTGCCAGGCCATTCAGTCCTCTTGCTCTTCTGACCCGTCCCCCAGCAATCACCTCCTTCACTGTCCCCTTTCAAGCTCCCAGTGTGTTCCCAGGGAACCGGCCGGCTCAACCTGCCAGCAAGATTTTCCTGTGCTACTTTCCCTGCCGCCATCCTCTTTCTGTGAGTAGGCGTTGCAGGTCTGCAGCTCCCCCCCCCCCCCCCCAATGCCTTCTAAGTTTCCTCTGACATGCCCTCCTTTTTCGGAGGCTATGCTTTTCCACGCACACAATAGTCTGCTTTAGCCCCAGTGAGACAGGTATTGGTGTGCTTTCAATGCACCTTTTATTCAGCTGTCTCCTCTCCACGTCTCCCGCCCCCGGCAGCCAGCCCATAATGGAAGGTTGCAGCCCACAACCTTCCCCCCATCACCGAGGTCTTTGTCTTTCTTCTGTCGTGAGGGGATGCTTCTCCTCTCTCTTAAGAGCAGAATCCTCCCCCCGCCCCAGGGAGAGCTAGGCACACCTAACCTCTTACCACAGCAGGTTCTGTTTGCTAAATGGGCTGTTGCACTCCAGCCTCCTTGGCAGATTGCATTTCCACGGAGGCCACCGGATATCCACGTCACAACTGTGTTCCTTAATTTCTGCGTGGAAATCCACCTGTAAAAAACCAGAAAGCATTATCCATGAGCATTTCCGATAAATGATTTTGCAGGATCTCCTACTTACAAGAGAAAGTCATGGGTGCCTGTACTTGCCTTTCCCAGCTGTGTTCCTTCCCTAGGAGCATGTGTTATGACTGGATTCCCTCTCCCCCAGAGAATCTGTTCCCTTACAGCAGCCGCTGCAGCTCCCGACTCTCTGGACTTTGTTTTCCTATTTCCCGTTACATCGTTAAGGAACGTTCTTAGGGCAGATGGGGAGGGAGTATGAGGTTAGGTGGAGTGGGAGAAAGCGGAAAGAATCTCAGAGAGTATAGAATGCAGTTGGGTATCACCAGGTGGAAGAGTGGCGTCTTTTCATTTACTTGTTTCCCAAGCTTTCCGTCCTCTGCACAAGCTCCTGTGAACGATCTCTGTCTTCCATGGGACTGCATTGCTTTCCAGGCAACGTGAGCTTTCCAAGTCTTTAGGGTTACGGTCGCCTTTGTTTCCTTTGGTCCGCGCAGGGCACGGTTTTGTGCTCCTCAGAGAAACCCTGCTTTTCACATTGCGAGGTGGGGTCGTGTATGCTTTCTTTTTGCCCTTCTGCATTTTGAGTGGTGCCTGCTTGCTGTGGTTTTGGGTCCTCAAGAACTATGGCTTAGGCAATATCAAATTTCTTTCATGCTTCCTTATTATCGTTATCACTGTTATTAATTTTTGGAGGGGGCAACTGGAGTTAGCCCATATTTCCTAGGGATTTCATGGTATGGTTCTCCCAAGTGTGCTGCTTCAGGCTTGAGTTCCGTGAGGCTCTCGCCCCTCATGTTGGAATTCAGCCCTGGTACGTGCCTTCCTTTGTCGCCCAGCTGTCCCAAACAGCCACAATGTCTGGCGCAGCTGGCTTGCTCAACCTTATGGGCGCTCTCCATGG